>WJEZ01000847.1:0-22251 GCA_009869925.1 Thalassaphorura encarpata
AAAAAAGTTTTAAATGCTTAAGACATTTTATCAACCAGAAACCACGTTTGTTACAAATTTTAATAAAGCTTCTTCAAATGTTTATGAAAGGAAAATTCATTTGAAAATTTTATACTAGAATATTTTGAATATGTCATATCCAGCAGCTTTCAACTTTAATTTTCAACTGGAGATGACAATTTATTCAGTTGAGCATTTTTATTAAAATTTTACTTGGTGAGAACGAACAAAGACAAAATGATTAATTATTCTTTGATTAAAAATATCATCGGCCTTTGCATGCTTCTGTATGATGAGCATTGCAGTTTAGAGTTGAGCCAAATCACGCATAAGTGACTTGAGAGAATCCATAAACTCCAAACTTGATGGAATAATTTGATTAGCTGGAAGGAGGAAGCCATAAGTGCCCGTGTCACGGAGTTCGTAGACGAGAACCAATTTTACATTGTTGTAAGTTCCTTTGACCCAATCTACGCTTCCACCACTAGCAACGTCTACAAATTAAAAGAATTAATAAAGTTTGGCTGATTTTTAGAGCTTATAGTACTTCCTAAAAATACTTACAAAGCATGTCAACAATATTTCCAACACGGAAAGTAGTTCCATAACGCTCTCGCAAAGCATCCCTGGCTCGATTTCCGATTGCCATCTGAAAATAGAAAGAAAATCGGTCAATTGTAATCTCAGATGTTTTCTTGACTCTTATTCTTTAAAAGTGTTGATTGCCATTACCCATGAGTCATGTTCTGGAAGCGGGTAGACGACTCCATAAGGTAAAAGAATAAATTGACTGTAAGAATGCAAATCCAAATAGAAAACCATTCTGGGGGCAAGGGTCGTGATGTAATCGGATAGGGCTCTTGTCTCTGGCTCAGAAAAGGCGAATGCACCCATAAAGGTATCGTCGCAAGGGTTAGATGATGATCCTCCGGCTAAAAAAAGAAATTCATATTAATATTTTCAAGTTTTATTTCATGAGAAATCAAATTTTTAAACTTTTTTCTTACTTCCCCATTTGAATACGGTTGGGATCACATCCACGGCAAGTTGAAGTACTCACGGTAGAGCGAGTCTTACGCCATAAGCGATTCTGTAGAAAATTAAAAAAATTGATTTTAAAAATGTAAAGACCCTCAAATAATTTTCTCAACTCTTTTAAAATTTTAACTTACGTTAGTGTGACTGAACTCAAAACCATCGGGATTTGCAATGTGGATAATGTGGAATTCATAGTCATTAAGCCATTGTTGAATAACTGGATCGTTTCCATTCAACAATTCATTGATAAATGTAACTGAAATAAGAATTAATGGTTTGAAATTTTGGACATGAATTCCTTAGATGTCTTAATTTTTAAAATTACTTACTTAGCGACGGCTCCAGCGATCCATTCTCGGGCGTGGATTCCAGCTTCGATAAAAACGATTGATTTATTTGTCCCCTTTGAAATCACGATTCCATTCAAATCACGTCCTTCAAAAGTTTTTCCAACACTGACAACACGGGCATGTGGATGAAGAGCAGCTTGTTCATGCAAAAATTCTTGGATCTTTACAAGCCAAATTTTTTTTTGGTTTAGCATTAGGAATTGCACTGCAATATGCACTTTTACATGTAATTAGTACTTACCTACCACAGCATAGCGATGGTACGCGGTGAAAGAAAGTTGAACTGTTGGGTCGTCATTGCTGTTCTCTTGATCAATGAGGCTGAAATGATGTCCAAAAAAATGTAAGCTACTGAAACCTTTTTTATAAGATAATCAATAAAACTTACGTTTGGACATTGGAAATGTGCTCTTTGACCTCAAATCCTTGCTCAATTAATGAATTGACAAGATCAACTTGCAAATGTGGGGGCAACATGATATCTGCTGATTCTCCGACACGACGGTTGNCGACACGGTTGCTCTCTTCCCAAAAGCTGACCTAAAAATATTACAGCTAATTTTACTTGATTAGTAGAAATTAATTAGTCTGAGCTTACCCCCAAGCTGCTATGTTCCAATTCGGTCAAAGCCTTAACGTGTTCTTCCGTGGACGGAGTCACACGATAAACTTTGTAACCATCTTATCGAGTTTTCCCCGCAGCGGCTGCGACTGCGAGCCCCAAAAGGGCAAGTAAAATTAAAACCTTCATGTTTCCGGTTGATTGGAAAATTCCGAAGTGAGACGAGCTCGGGCTGGGCATAACATTTTATAGTTTCTGATTGACATTGTCCAGTCAAGGTTTTGATTTTGAGTTGCAGACGTGACATTGCTTTAGTTAATCAATGGCGTTCAAGTAATTTATGTGTCAATCAATTAAATTATTTTCGGGATTTCCTAATTTCACATATTTGTGCACAAAATAAACTACATCAATACAAACTAGCTTAACAGGTTAAAGCATAAAGTATAATAATACATACTTTTGATTTTCACCCTGAATTATCCATTGAATCATTTCAACACACGTACTTCTTCGGACGTTATCCATTAGCATGAGGTAATTCAGTTGGATTTATCAGAAGTGATTATAACTTGTGTATCAAGTGGTTTAGATCAACTACAAAATACCTCTTATCAGGATAAGCTAAAGACTACTCAATTTAGCATTTTTTAATCCATTAAAATCGCAACAGTTCAGTTCGACGATTGGGAAAATAGTTATTAATATTGTGATAACTCTTACAAGAATCAATGCAAATTATACAAAACACTCAATAAGCATCAGAATTATTATGACAAATTACATGGAATTAATTCGGTTTATTGACTAATTATTTTCTAAATATCAGTCCAGTCCCCTGAAAGCATTAGGATTTATGATTGAACCTCAGTTAAAGCGTTTAAAGCCACTTTCTGTACATTTTATTGCTTTTACTCAATTAAAAAATTAGTAGAAGCGAAGCTAAGGTTGTCATGGTCCAGCGCACCACCTAGGTCTGGTAGTGTTGCCCACCCAAAGTCTGGATAAAGGATAGGCAGAAAGGGCGCCAGCTTGCGCTCAGGCAGGGCCAACCGTGAAGTGCTGTTGCTGTGACGTAATTCTGTCTAACCTTACCCAAGGGTTCTACTCTCCTGTGTATCTCATTTTATTTCATCCCTTTCCCTTTCTATATAACTACTCAACTCATCCCGGATTTCCGCCCTTTTCCTTGAGGTCCTATAAAGTTTCCTGTGGTATACTCACTCACGGCCCGTGGCACCCGCCTAAACCACAGGGTGGTTCTGACATATCCATACTCAAATTATACATGGCTCATACGCAAGCATTGCATACTGGCATATATCTTTTTTTGCCTAAAGACAGCACACTAGTAACATGATTCAATAATGTGCGAATTTCTGCAATGCACTGAAAGGGCAGATAACATGATTCAATAATGTGCGAATTTCTGCAATGAACTGAAAGGGCAGGTTTAAATATTTGAATATTTTGAACAGAATGCCAAGTACTGCCAAATACAACTTGCTGTCAAAATGTATATAAAGAATTAATTAGCTAAAATGATTATTATTGGATAGAATCGGCAACGGAATTAGTGTGAATATTGAATCGTAGTTATAAATTCTTCAACACATGTATAATGCCATTTTTTAAATTTTGAATACTTTTGTAATTATTGGTGCGATTATTCCTAGTGAAGTTGCCGAGACAGAGAGAAGCCAATGAACTTTTTCAAATTAAGACTGTCTTGAGTGATCATACCTCATTAAAAAAAATCCTGAAAGAATTCACCATCTGGTCCTACTCATAATCCAATTAGCATATTCTGATATCCACTATCAACTGTTGTCTTTTTTAGAGTTCACTTCACATCAGAGTACAAGTTTCAATTCAAGCAGTCAAATACGATTTCTTATATACTCTAACAACTCGAGCTAATTCTGATTTAAGGTAGAATAGCATTACAAAACTTTTTCTTGATGTATCTGTCTGTATTCCAATTTATTGGAGGAAAACAGACCAAAAGTCAAGTCATAGCTTAATGTTACAAAATATTAATACAATACAGTTAGCGGTAACCAAATGACAAAGGTAGACTAGGATCCGCGTATTTGTAATTTATTACAGGTTGACGTTGATTATTTATAGAAAACTAACGGGATTGATCACACATTCCAGATTGTAAGGGTTAGGCACAAGCACCACCCTAGCCAGGATTGTGTGTTGTGAAATGACAAAGAAAGAACGCCGCGCGAAATGGTAGCTGCTCCAGCCCATGGGCACAGCAGCAGCAGGCAGATGTTCTCCGCCCTCTCTTCCATCGTCCTAGGCCCGTTTTTTTTTACCCAAACTTTTGGAACACGTCCACCACCAAGAATACGTACAAGTACGGACGAGCCCAACAATACTACACAACACTACAGTACAGAGTCAATTCTTTTGTCTTGTTTTTTGTGTCAGTGTCTGTCAGCCAAGGTAGGGCCAAGAAAACAAGTTTTTGTAACTTATTCAGATTTCAACGGACAAAATCCCTCCAAATTCGCAACAAAGATTCGCAAGACCAAGACATACAAGGGCACAACACACTACACAAAGACATTCACGCATTTTTTGGATACACTACACAGTAGTTCTAACTGGAATTCAGTCAGTTTTCTTCATGTTCATGTCATGAGCTGAATCGAGTCGTATCGTATCTCTGCCGGTCAGTAACTTCAAGCTATTTATTTGCATTAAAATAATATTTGCCTACCTGCATTGCCTGCTGCATCGGCTTATCGGCTGATGGATTTAATTTCTGTCTGTCCAAATTGAGTAATCTATTTAAATTTTTCCTCTTAAAGGATTTGAGATGTCAAACACCAGTGACCAGGGTCAGACAGATTCAGGAGGTGAAAATAAAATGAAAATTCAGTCAGTTTTCTTCATGTCCCATGTCATGAGCTGAATCGAGTCGTATCGCGTATCGTATCTCTGCCGGTCAGTAACTTCAAGCTATTTATTTGCATTAAAATAATATTTGCCTACCTGCCTTGCCTGCTGCATCGGCTTATCGGCTGATGGATTTAATTTCTGTCTGTACAAATTGAGTAATCTATTTAAATTTTTCCTCTTAAAGGATTTGAGATGTCAAACACCAGTGACCAGGGTCAGACAGATTCAGGAGGTGAAAATAAAATGAAAGTAGGAAAAGTGACAAAGAAAAGAAATTCAAGTTCGAGCATTAGTGGAAGTGGAAGTGGCGGAAGTTCCCAAGGTCATAGCCATAACAGTAATCCACTTCGTTGGTCAAAAACTGAAGATGAAACATTGAAAAAGTGTATAACCGTATACGGGGAAGATAACTGGACATCAGTGAGTCAACATTTTGTTGGAAGATCAGAGACACAATGTGCGACTCGCTGGAGAAAAGTTTTGTCTCCGAGTCTAGTTAAGGGGCAATGGACCAAAGAAGAGGATGACAAGGTAACTTCACTTGTACAGAAATTCGGAGCAAAGAAATGGACACTCATTGCAAAACAGTTGGAAGGGCGAATTGGGAAACAATGTCGAGAAAGGTATGAAAAATTAAAATAATTCGTACTTAAAATTCTTTACAACCTTTTTTTCGTGACAGGTGGCACAATCATCTAAACCCAAACATCAATAAAGCCCCTTGGACTCCAGAGGAGGACGACCTTATCTACAAATTACACTGCGAACATGGAAATCAATGGTCAAAAATCGCAAAATTACTTCCAACAAGCAGAACAGACAATTCAATTAAAAACCATTGGAATTCTACAATAAGAAGACGCTATATTACGGGGGACACCTCAACAAGGACGAGTAGGAAGCAGAAGATTCAGGCACAGAAAATGAACAAATCGTCCAATTCTACAAATTCACTCAATAGTCAGTCTACTTCTACTATCAATGAAACAACTGCTAACAGCACTAGCACCATTTCCCCTGATGAGTCTTATTTGGAACATCGAATGCAACAAGCACAAGCTCAAGCTCATGCATCTCATAACACCAAGAATCAAACAAGAGCCTAGAGATAATGAGGGTGATCGGAAATTCCGATCTAATACAAGTTTAGTTACAAGTTCCGGAACAGGGATCTTTGGGGCATGGGGTGGTCTTCAAAAAGGTAAAACGTTTTTAAAATTATTCTAAATTCTGCCTAGTTTCTGGTACTAAAGTTAACCTTTTTTTTTATTTTCCAGTTTTCTCGGCAG
Organism: Thalassaphorura encarpata; assembly: GCA_009869925.1. Lineage (NCBI taxonomy): Eukaryota > Metazoa > Arthropoda > Collembola > Poduromorpha > Onychiuridae > Thalassaphorura > Thalassaphorura encarpata. Next base: position 6,156 of record WJEZ01000847.1, read on the forward strand.
CATCTGCATCAACATCAGCTTCAACGAATATTAAATTGGAACATCGCTCCCTGCCTTCACCACTGCCAGTGTCAGAACCTCTACAACCATGGGAGGGTACGGACAAGCACACTGCCTCTTGCATCAACACCTATTCGCTCATATTTAAATAATAATAACAGCAGTTCAACCCTAACGTCCTTTAGTCCTTCTCAGGTTTGTTCAATGAAAATTATCAAGTTCCTACTTTTCATTAGTCAACCAGTTTTTTAAACTTATTTGAATTTATTTTGTAGTTCTTCGACGCAGTAGCAATGATGCCTTCGGATGTATTTACCAGCACTCCAGAGAGCAAATTACTGCATACACCAAAGGGATGTTATTATGGACAGGAGAACCACCATTATGGTAAATTGAGCCAGACATACCAACGTTTTACCCATTGTTGCAAATGCTATAATAAAATTTCTTATTTTTTTAGTGGGAATGAGCCCGATTGTGAATCGGACTCCTACTCCATTGAAACGAGCATTTGCAGAAATTCAACAAAGCTTTATCTCAACTCCGCCCAAGTTAGAAGACTTGGCTGATATCATTTGTCGCGTTACAGCATCCGGTGGAGAAAGAGACCCCATGTCAGCGGCCAGCCCATTTTTTCCAGAAACTCCAAGTCGTTCTCTCAACAAAAGTCTTTACTCACCACCATCTTTTATTCAAGAAACTTTACTTCACGATGGACAGAGTGCTTCGAATCATGTAAAATTTTATAAAGTTCCAAATCATGAATTTAATTATCAATTACTCTAAATAACTGTTTTTATTTAGGCATCACCATTCAGCCTCAGATCTGTAGCTCCATCCTCGACGTCAAGGTACAATTCTTCTGCATTTACCGAAACTTCTACAGCAGATGAACCATCAACCTCATCCTCGTCTCATTTTGACAGTGGACGATTTTCTGAGAGTCGACACGTAAAGAATTTGAGCAGCATTGGATCTAATCCAAATAGGGTCAAACGAAGAGCTGCTAAGAGGATTGAGTTTGACTCAATTATGTCCCCAAGGAAGTACGAGCGTGACCCTCTCTACGTTGAACCTCCTCCTGAGGTAACTTTAACTCGTTTACTTTATTGTCCTTATTAATCATTCATTGTTCATAAAATTAATTTTTTAAAATGTGATTCCAGTAGCCAATGAGTTTTTTATGGAGACAAATTGCTTTGGGGAGGACTCCAGATCAAGAGGAATTAACACGAAAGTCAAAGCAACTTTTAGAGCAACATGACCCGAACAGATTTTGCTTTGATAGAGAAGAAATGGAAAGATGACGGATTTTTTATACACCACCACACAAGCTCCAGTCCATAGTTCCAAATATTTTATTATACTATTTGCTATTATTTTAATATATCTAAAAATAAGATTTTTGCATACAAACAATTCATACATTACATGGTAGTTTATACAATTCATACATAGTAGAAATTATAAAACATTTGTCGCACAATTAATTATTATTATTTCGGCTCTACTACTACTGCGGAATGTCGGACACTTTACTTGAGAATTTGAAACAAGTTTTAATAAAGGAATTCTTATTTTGAATTAAGATTTTTTCTTGACCTACCTCATCTTATAAAAAACCGAAGATTAAATTGCACATTTCTGATGCAAAATTAGATATTAGCTAAAATCCGCCAAGCCTGTGCAAGTACGGAACGTGCACAAGAGGAAAATGCACACAAATCCGTAGTGACATCCACAATCCACGTGTTGTCCTGTGTGTCTGCATTTCACATTCAATTTCTATCTGGCTGGATCGGATGATCTGTGATCCTGATCCTTCTTTCTATTAGTTGCTCTCTTTCCGTGTGAATTTATCCCAACTTTAATTTTAGCTAACTTTTTTTTCTCATTTTGACTTAATTTCGTCCAATTAAAATCACAAAATGGCCTCCGCCCTGTATTTAAGATCCATGGCATTCTTTGAACAATTTGTCCCACATAAACTGATGCCACTTTGGAAACATCCTGCAGGTGAGTGAATGAATTTTAAAATTAATAATGTACTATTGCTGTCCTGTTGTAATTAATCAAAATTTTTAAATGCAGGTCCCCAGACAGTTTTCTTTTGGTCGCCTATGTTCAAATGGGTAAGTTGTTAAATTGCCTAATATAAAAAAGTTCTGAAAGTTTATATGGTTGGACTAAAGGGATAATCTCCCGCTAGCTCAGGTTAGGTTAGGTTGAACCTAACTTAAGTTTCCTACCCCTCGAGTCCCATGGAACAAGAGCAAGCAGTCGTTTCAGAGAGCAATGAACCGATTCAAATCATCATGAGAAACTTCAATGAATGAACGATGAAGAATTGATAGAAGGCAATTTTATTTTCGAATTTATTATTTGGACATTCAATTTCAAATGATGGGAAGGCGTCTGTCATCCCCAAAGGGGATGTCCACAGCGCAGGACGAGGACCTCCCTTCCCTTGGCGCTCCACTCCGTCCACTTTGGTTCCCTTAAGTGCCCTTAAGTCTAAGGGGTGGGAGGGAAAGAGGGTGGGGCTGAGGCAAAAATCAAGACGCAAGAGTTAAATAATAATTTTGTTCCTTATTTCCTGTGGATGGAGTGAAGGAAAAGGGTTGACTTCCGGTTGCACGAGATCAGCCGACATCTCCTATGTATTTTCATGCGTTAACATTAACATTAAACTTACACAACTTAAGGGACTGGGAGAGAAGGTGGGTGTGAATGGCCAGAAGTCAAGAATCAATCTTGATAATAATTTTGTAATTTCCTTCAACGTTGAATTTTGAATTTGTTTAGAAAGAAGCAAGAATTAGTAGAATTAGCATTCTAATATTGCGAAATGATCAATTTAAAATTGATTAGCCAACCTTTTCCTTGCAATTTAAACTTCCTTCAGCTCATTGGTTAAATATAAGCGACGACCGAATTATAATAGGATACGTTAACCACACTATTAATTTTACATTGGATTAATTGTTCTGATTACAATTGCAGGGTCTTGTAATTGCTGGGATCGGTGACCTCCAGAGACCCGTTGAGAAAGTTAGTGTCCCTCAATCCACAGCGCTGGCAGCTACTGGATGTATTTGGGCTCGTTATTCTCTCGTCATCATCCCCAAAGTCTGGGCTTTGTTCGCCGTGAATGTCTTTGTAGGAGCGACAGGAATTTATCAAGTTCAGCGAGGACTTCGCTATCAATATGCACAGAGACAACTTGAAAAACAAGAAGCTGCAACATCTTAAAGGCTACCTCCTGTGTTACAACTACAACGTATAAATTTAAATTCTTTCTAAGTAATTAATTACTTCCTAATCTGAGTCCATGTCCATGACGGTGCGAATAAAAAAGCTTTAAAATAGTAGAATATGGACAATACGAGAGTCCATCGTATAAATATAGTCTCGTCTAGCCTCTAAACCAAAGTCCAATCGTCTTCATAAAACAGGAATTTATCAAGTTCAGCGAGGACTCCGCTATCAATATGCACAGAGACAACTTGAAAAACAAGAAGCTGCAACATCTTAAAGGCTACCTCCTGTGTTACAACTACAATGTATTTTAAATTCTCTCTAATTAATTACTTCCTAATCTGAGTCCATGTCCATGACGGTGCGAATAAAAAAGCTTTAAAATAGTAGAATATGGAAAATCCGAGAATCCATCGTATAAATATAGTCTCGTCTAGCCTCAAAAGCAAAGTCTAATCGTCTTCATAATTACTCAGACATTAGTACCTGTTTAGTTGAATTATGCTCGAATCGAACCCTATATTTTTGTCCTTAGATTTTATTTGACAAAGGAGGCTTCATTAATTTTACTTAGAATAATTCTATTAAAGTACACACGTCTAACAGACAGAACTGGGATTAATGAAACATTTTGGCAATAAAAACGCATTGGTTGATGGTGATCAGAATTTTAAAAACTGAGATTTATTGAAATGAAAAATTCTACTCTTCTGGTTTTAAACCTAATCTGTCGCATGTCCATTCAAAGTGTGCAGGAGGTTCGGCTTTTATGGTTAGTTGCCTCTTGTGACTTAAAATCTTTGAAAGTGTTAACGAATGAAGATGAACATGGAGAGGAACTATAAGACTATCTTCCGGTCTCTTCAGTCCCAATGCGTGCAATACTTCGTTGGATAATTTCTAGAAAATTAAAAGTTTCAAAATTATAAACCCCTGGTGTCGGTTTTATTACGTTTGACTTTTACCTGATTTGATGTCCCTGGTTCAATTGACAGCGGAGGTATACAAATTTTGACTCCCATGACAGACTGAACCCTCGCGCTGTACAAATGATCCCCAAGGAGAGGCATAAGACTAAATGCAGAGTAAACTCGAAGAAAGTTCCATTTTGTAATATCCGTCTTAATTTCCGCACAAGCAACACCAAGTCTTGGATTCGTGGCCAACATCTTTACTTCTACGTGAGCAGCATACACAGAACCAGCCTCCATTGATGCTTTGGAGAAGTTGGGCTCAATTACGGGCTGTTCAAATAGTAAAACAAAAATTTCAAACCAAATCTTATCTAAGTAAGCGAAAATTAATTAATAATTTTGAATGACCTGTTTCATCCGCGTTCCTTCATTTTGTTTCAATGTAATCCCGACTCTCTCTTCCTTGCATCCATCCACAAGTTTTGGTATATTTGTAACAACTACTAAATAACCAGATGGTTTAAGGCTCTGAGCTTTGAGTTATTCTCATAGCTTCTAGTAATTTATGAGCTGTGGCTTCGTTTTCTCCAAAAATAGCAATTCCCGACGCATATCTGAGCAAAAAATATATGTCGTCGCTTACAGCCTTAATTTGTGGTTAATTTTGTACTTACTTTTCTGGACTTTTGACTAGTTGTAATTGTGGATGTCCTAATCGTTCCCTTAAAAGTGGAACAACTTCTTCTAACGTATAATGTGTGACAGCGAGTCCACGTGTATGGTAAAGGCCACTGAATGTTGTGGCTTTCTTAGGATCTGGTTTTCCTTCATTTATTGTCTTTTGCCGTAAAACTGCGCCTCGAATGACTGTATTTAAGACTCCGACACCAAAGGGTTTATTAATGGCGATAATACCGTCTATTCAAAAAAACATTTAACTAATTATATAGCAAATCAATCTTACTAAAATAGTAAAATGATTAGTCTACTCACGTGACTCATGGACGACGTTAGCACAAAGAAAATCGGCCAACTCTTCCTTGGATTTCCATGGACAAATCTCTTTGTAAATATGCGGCTGAGGTCGACCGGCTTGGATAGATTCCCATGAATATTTCTCAGAATCTGAATCTGTCGTCGTCGAATTGGAATCGTCCGTTGCATTCGGGTCATTTCTACTAATTGTGGCCCTAGCTGTTCTGGAATAATTACGACACTTTGTCCCGGATGAAGAGATTTGCTGCGAAATTAATTAAAATGCAACACTTAGAATAGGAAGTAATACAAGAGTGGTGGACTTACAGAAACTCTTAAACATGGTTTTACGAATCGTAACATCAAATTGGCTGTATCTGTTCGCCAAGACATGTCGCCAAAAAAGTTGCAAAATAATGAACTCGCCACGAGCAAAATTCTTGTAGTTTTGGTACCAATGCACTTTTCCCACTCAATTTGGAAATTGCACATTCTCACGGGGCAAAACGAGATCAAATAAAGCCAATTAAATTAAAATTACAAGTTGATCGGCTTATGCACATTAAAATTAAAACTTCCTGTTGAATTAGAGTTAATTTAATTAGAGTTGTTAAATTCATTACATTTGCCATTATCATGAGTAATCAGTTAGGACTAACGAGTTGTTACGTGTGCCTATAACATGATTACCAGATTATAATGATTATCACCCTGAAATCCGACGAAATTTTTTATGAACAGAATAGGGAGTAAACTATATAAAAAACAAACTCATTTGACCTCGTGTCGTGTTCATTTCATTGCAACGCAAAAGCAAGTCAGCAAACTGGTTTGACACACTCTCACAAACTCAGTCTCAATCTGTGTCTTTCTGTCTGTGCTCTTATCCGTATGTTAATTTTTTATTATTATAAGAAGGATTAGTCAAATTAATTCAGTCAGTAGAAAAAGAATGGACTGTGATCTACGAAGTTAGAAAATATAGAGTAATCGGTCTGAGTTTTTTTATTTTATAATATAACGTGAGACACCAGTCACCACAAAATGACAGCGCTAGATAAGTTTATTTTTGTTGACATGCGAGATGGAAATATTGTGAACACGGAGGAAAAAAGACTTACATTGGCCTATGAAGGATTGACAGAATTTCCAAAAAACCTCACGGACGGCTACGGAAATATTGTTGAAATTTTGGACTTGAGTTATAACCAATTTAGGTAATTTTACTTTTAATAAAATCTAATGCTTGATTTTAAATGAACGTGTTAAAACTAAAACAGATGTGTAGATTTCCTCTCACGATTTGTGAATTTGACAACGATTATTATGGACAACAATCTTCTGGAATCCAGCACAGTTTTCCCCGTCCTTCCAACCGTGACAACAATTTGGCTGAATAAAAATACTCATTGACAAACTCCACCCATTTGTGGAACGTCTGAAGAAATCTTTTCCAAAATTGGAAATGCTTTCACTTATGGGAAATCCCGGAGCCCCAAGCTATTTAAATGGTGGCACATATTATGAATATCTGAATTACAGGTAAACTTGGATAAATCTTAACTACGTGCATTACAAAGTCTAGAAATCGTTATGTAATTACAGGCTCTTTATAATTTCTTTACTTCCGAATCTCAAATACTTGGATGACAAACGAATTACGAATGATGAGCGAGAGGAAGCAGGAAGACTTTACGGTCATCCGTTCTATTCTAAATTCCTTCGGTTGGAATTACCCGAATATGTTAATCAGTTCCAGGGAAAATTAAAATTAAAATTGTCCAAAATTTCATGGAAGGTGCCTACCACCACCACCACTACTGCTACTAACACTCCAATTCCAATGAACTTAATTTCTTGGACTTCGTCGGAGTCGTCTCAACAATCCCAAGCGCATCAGCATAAACCGTTGTTACGACCAGCGCAAAATTCTAGCATTAATCAAGTCATCTGAGCTGAAAGCATCAAATGACTCATGACATTAGCCAATAAGAGACAATTTCACAAAACTAATCTCTATAATAAATGTTTAAAAACTTTTGGTCCGATCTTTGTACCAATTCTGCATTCATTTATAGCCTATACTAATCCACAAAATAAATATTGCATCTGCTATTTGCAATATTTTTACGTTTATGATTTTTAATTCTGATAATTTCAGAAACTTTAATAATTCAGAATTTTAAGCAGTCGCACTCGTAATATTTGACGTTTCATTAATTTGTGTCCTTCCGCACACAAGTGTCTGATGTAAAATAATAGTTCCAGATAAGAATAAGATAACACAACGCTACAGTATTTTCCCAACGTAAACATAACGTGCGGGTGTAATAGCAAGTAACGATTGCACATACATGATTCCACTGGTCTTTTGTTACATCATTGATTAAAATTGTCAGCAGGTGAATCATGATTTCGCATGTCAAACGAAAACGGAAAGGCCGGAATCAATTTGCACATCCTTTATCAAAGAGTGAGTAGTAGTAGTACCCGAGCATTGGCTTGACATAGTATATAAATGATTTTCCCCCTACTTTTTTCATTGTATAATCGTTACATTACATAGAACTGCACGCGTATTTCTAAACCCAAAAGTCAAAATCCAAAACATTACACCGCACGCACCATTCCAAAATGAGCACTGCACAAGAAACCAAAATTAAATTTGTGGAATGGCCGAGTATTAAACTATTCCACAACGTGATTAAATCTATCAAGTATATTCGTACTGGACTCGGCGAAACGAATGGAGCTGATTTCCCTAATCAAGAATTTCTTGACAGCCTTCCAGTACATATGAAAAATATCCTGGAACCAATTCAATTCAAGAGCAAAGTCAAACTGCACGGAAGGAACGGAGGAATTATAATCGAAAATGGGCAAGTCGCTGCGCAATCCAGAAATACGTTTGTTGGGCATGACACTGGGTTTGGCAAAATCGCATTTGGTGGACAAAACGAAAATTATTTCAAAACTTTAGGAGACGGTGCGGAGAAAATTGCTATATTTGGAGAAAATTGTGGCCCAAAAATCCAAAAGGGGGTTGCACTGGCCAAATTGTCAGAGGACATATTCGCCATTTTTTCTATCACCATCGGATCAGAAATTATAACCGAGCCGAGTGAAATCGAAGCTTTCATGACAAAGAATGGGACGCTAGAAATTCCTCCACGAATTCACATTCTGCCTTGGCACATGGAACCCGTCTATTTTGACTTTCTGAAAGATGAGTCTGACCACAAAGATAATTTGGCCATAATCGAAGAGGAAGTGAATCGAATCGGCGATCTAGACCCTTGGGTTCAAACCATATTCGGAATTCAAGGAAAAGGAGAAGGCCTTGTTTTCTACCCATGTCTAAAAGAAGGCAGAATCAATTTGGACATATTCGAAGCATTTTCTTTTAAAGCCAAAGCCCCGGAGCATCGTGTCGTAGCCACGAAGGCATCTGTTCAATGCACTCCTGAAAAAGTAGATGGCGTTGAGGGATTTGTGAAGCTAATATGCCCGGAGGCAAGGCTAGAACAAGGCGCTAAAGAAATTGGTGGCTTCGACATGAAGAAAATGAAAGATTTCCTGATTTGGATTGTCAAAGATGTTCAGAAGGAAGGGGAAGATGAGCTTGTTGCGAATGGTTTAAAATGGCCAGAGGTTTTGCCATCCATTAGGAAATTAGCAACAGCTTGGTACAAAAACAAAGTTGGTACTTGACTGAAGCTTGAAAGATATGAGTTGAATAAAAACTGACTTTGATATTACGGACATCAGTAATGTGCCAGATGATTTATTTCCTGTTAAAAGCATAGGAATTCACAAGTAAATATTAGAGTACGCTTTGTCCCTTAAAACTTCAAAATTGTTTCGAAGCTTTATGTATACCTTGGCAATATCAAGGCCGAAAGCCGATAGTGGTTAAAAGCAACACGCTTCCGGCTTGTCTAAACAATGCGTCCCTATGTACATTATTCGTTATCGCTTTCGCTACTCTTTTTTGATTCAGCGGGAGTCTAGGGACTTTGGGAAATCGTGAGTGAGATCCGAGAAATAAATTAAAATTCTAAAGGTCAAAGTGTCTGACTATCTTCGTCCACAGTATTGGACTTCACTCTCCAGCGTTTCGTTGTGATTTGACTTAGGCAGGTAAGCAAGCAGCGAGCAATTTTTCGCAAATGTCAATTACTTAAGTGTCACATTTTATTTTCTAGGTACAAACGGGTAAAAACAGTATTTTACGTCATATCTGAAATTTAGCATGGATTTCCCTGCCGAACAATCTGCAAAGCAACATGAGCTTCAATCCATGTCATTTTTGGATAATTTGACTTCTGCGATAAAAACTAACATTGTTCCAAATCAAGAATATTTTCTCCAGGGGTCAATATTAGACAATGCCGTTGAAATTCTTTTACATCGTTTGCGTGGACTTTGTGACAACGTTGATATTGGCCCTGAATCCTTTTATGATCATGAAGTGTGTTTCACCCTTCTCAACAATACGACTCAACCTGGGCCTCCATTGTCACTTCGGGTCAGACGAGCTGTAGATGATCCACAAGCGGCATGGCTACTTCGCTACGTCGGTCTTCCAGAACTTGGGTTAGTCCAGTTAAACTTATTTTTGCGTAAAAACTAGTAATTAAATGTTTGCTACTTTTTCTTAACTCCATTGTCACTTCGGGTCAGACGAGCTGTAGATGATCCACAAGCGGCATGGCTACTTCGCTACGTCGGTCTTCCAGAACTTGGGTTAGTCCAGTTAAACTTATTTTTGCGTAAAAATCAGTAATTAAATTTCCACTATTATTTTCTTATAGGGATAAAAATCGGCCTACAATGATCCGAAATGTCTTGGACGTTGCTTGTGGAAATGAAGCCTTTGAATTTCTCAAAGAATTGGGTTGCCGACGAGAGTTTGAATTTTTGACTAAAGGCTACCTCTTTAGAAAAGGAAGATTGAAGAATTACAGTGGGCAAATTGTTCAAATATGACCCAAACAAAGCTCCTGATGCGAATATGGAACCAGTTACCGGATCTCACTACGTGGAAATGAGTGTTGTGACTCCGTCTGGTCATGACGTTGTTGGAGATGATATGAAGACTTTGGCAGAGCAGCTAAAACCTTTAGTATTCCTTGATAAAGTTGATCAGCGACGTTAATTAATAACCGTATTTTGTATTTTGATATTTTTTCGAATGATTATCACAAATCTGATATTTGTATTTTTTGCAGAATTAATTTTTTTTCAATTTGTTCAATAAAAGTGTACAAAATCTGGAACTTTAGACCCTTCCTTTACCTTGTGTTATTATTGCAGCTTTAGAAATTAGGATTCTAGAAGACTAGATTTTTAGTTTTAGTAGATTGTGGACAGATTTTCCAACATTTCGAACGGATTTTGGAATTTTTCTAGAAATTGCATCGCATTCGTTAGAATCTCTATGCATATTGGCATTGCCATTGGCGCGGCGCGTGCATCTTCGTCTTTAAAATTCGGACTGGATTCTTCTAAAATTCTCTAGCTGCATTTCCAATGCAATAAATTTCAGTGTAACCTTGAACTGTAAGTAAAATTCACATATCTAGTCTAGTGATTCAAAATGCCATCGTACGAAGCAGCCCTCCTTCTTCGAAAAATCTCCAACCCTGAAGTTACAACAGTGTTAAAACGAAGCCATGCTGAAAATTTTGGACAACAATGGGATTTTGTTTGGAGTCGAAAATCTTGGGACTCGGGCATTGCCACATTTGATGAAAAAACACGGGACAAAGAATAAGGAAGGAAGGTCAGCACAGATTCCAAGAGAATTTGTTAAAACAAATAGAATTTTGTGGCTTAAATTAAATTGCATGCATTTTTTAATTCTTCTTCTTCTCTTCCATTTAAATTCTTTCAGATATTTCTTACTCAAGTTTGATGCACCATCCTCATCAATTTCGGAATTATTAGCTGAGTATCAGCGAGATTTGGATATAATTCGAGCAGGATTTCATAAAATCAAGTAAGTTAAGCCGACATCATTACCTTTCTTGTAATATTCCGAGTAGATTCGTTTTAGGTTTAAGTAACATTTCCATGTATTTAATTTGTTTACAGAGAAGAAGAACCAATTGAATGTACATTACATGAAGATTTGAAACCACCAGCTTACAGAAAAGATGTTGCAGATATGATTGCAACTGGAAGGAGACAAGAACGAAGATTCTATGCTCATGATGGGCTTAATTATTACCCTTGGCGAACCTAAAATAAATTAGTCATATCTAGTTAGTTATGTAGACTTCGTAGAAATTAAAGTGTAAGTGTAGGCTCATGTGAACGGACATTATTTCGACACAGCAGGTATAATAAAAATTTTGGCATGTTTTGTTAATGATTGTCCCTTTTGAGGTATAAATTAGTAGCTTACACGGCACATTTAGTTCAGACAGTCTTTCAAAATTTAGCAGTCTGTGAAAATAATTCTCGTATCGCACAGCTCCCAAACAATTTCAACAACTATTTCTGCTTTTATTTGTCCCATTACATCACTCTATTTAATATACGCATAATTTATATTTGATAGTCAATCTCGTTTGCGACCTTAAGATTAAATGACTCATATTTGTACAGATCTCCCTATGCTATTAATGTTTATACTCGACTTTAATTTCAATAGTGCGATTGCGATTCAAAACTAATTTCGTAATACAGACAACAATGACAAAAGTCACGTTCAGGATTAAGGAACTCCACTTTGTGGGAATCTCTTGTGAATTTTAGTTTGCAAGGCACTAATTAGTCAGACTCATTACATTTCATTCGTATTTGTTGTCAATATCGTCACCATCTTCATTATCCAGTACTTGCTCCTCCTCCAGCTGATCCAAATGAACGTAGCCTCCAAGCAACCCTTCCAAATCCTGAATTGTCTCAGGCATTGGTTTGTGCAAAGTTTCAGGTAGATATAAATTCAACATTCCAGATACAAAACTGAGAATTCCTAGAATAAGGAATTGTGCGTCCGGTGTTACAGAATCCTAGTGAAATTAGAATTTCAAAGTTAGTTACGACTGTCAGATTACGCTAGAGATATGAGCATAAAATATTTACCGCTAACGAAACAAAAGGCGCAACAATTCCTCCGATTCTGGCAAAACAACTGCAAAGTCCAAGTCCACTATTCCGTATCACAGTTGGGAACAGTTCAGTGCTTTGAATGTAAATGATTGAAAAACTGGCAGCAATGGCTAATTTTCCAAACAACGCGAGTAATTTTACATTTATAAACTTGAATGTAAAACAAGATATTCCACCAAAAATCATGAATAGGGCCAAAGTTCGTCTCCGGCCAAACCTATTGGTCGTTAATATTAACAAACCTATTAATTAATTCTTAATTCTCACTAATAAATCATTTAAATCAATTTGTATCCTCTTACCATGCACGCTCAATCAAAATTGCAGCAAGAATGTAAGCTGGAATCTCAACAAGTCCACTCAAAGCTGTACTGACATAAATATCCGATCCAAGTTCTGCTGACGCGAGAGTCAGGCCATAATACACGATGCTATTGACAAACCTACATCAAAAAAAGAAGTTAAAAAAATTCAACATTTTTGCGACATCGAAACCTTACCATGAGAAGAGTTGAATCAGTGTTACAGCACAAAGCTTAGGATTTGTGAAAAGCTCCAAACGGTTCCCACTTGAAGATGATTTTATGATTTGAGAGGAATGAGCAGTTCTGAGATTGACTTCTAAATGTGCTGGCAAATCCCTCCCGTTGGAGGCTGCTATTCGTCGCAGAATATTAATAGCATCGTCTGTTCTGTGATTTGCCAAGAGCCAACGCGGAGATTCGGGTAGCCAGCTGCAGTATAAAATAGCAAAATATAATTTGTTCAAAAAAGATAAGGATATCAAAAACGCACATGAAAGTTATCAACAGGAATGCCCCAAAGCCTGCAGAGGCTAGGCTGAGAATTCTCCAATTTGGGATCCAGTACGCTGTGAAACTGTANAGGCTGAGAATTCTCCAATTTGGGATCCAGTACGCTGTGAAACTGTAAAGCATAATGCCCACTGCGAAAAATGTCTGATCATACAAAGAAAAATGTAACAGAATGTAGGAGTAATTTGCTGTGTAATTAATTTGCATACCTGAATTATGTTTCCACATAATCCTCTTTTGCTCGGACCGACTAGTTCACTTGATAATACAAACATTGATATCATATTTCCAGCCGTGAAGAAACCAGACAAGAATCTGAAGAAAAAACATTTTTAATACTGATTCTGATTGATTTTTGATTGATTGATTGACTTGTTCAAGTCTTCAATAGCATTTCTCAAAACAATAACAGTACAATTCACATTGATTCATCAATGACTTACTTATGAATTTAGATATTTTTAAGTCTTACCTCATTGCAGCGTAAGGATAAAATGTTGGAATTATTGACTCTGCAATTCCTGTCCCAAACAAACTTGTAAATGTAAAGAATAATGTCGTTCTTCTTCCAAAAGTGTCTGCAATCGGTCCAAATACTAATGCGCCAATTAGAACCCCAGCCATGAAGACACTCTGAATAAGCTTCGTCTTGTAACTTGTATCACAGATAAGGGCCCACTGAAATCAGTTGAAATATATTTGAATTCCGATTACATATCATGTAAATAAAAATGAAATGCAAGGTTTATGTAATGTCCGATGTAACAAATTACCTCACGAGCAAACGAATCTGGTCTGGCCTGAAATTCAATTTCAGAGCAGTATTGTGTCTGATTTTGTGGACAAGCATTCTTGAATAGTGTTCCATTCTGCGATGTACAAATGAAGGATGGTGATTCTCCTAAAGTGAAAGTGAACCAAATACCAAACCAAAATTACGACAAAAACAATTGAAATCAAACATCATATGGACAAATTATCGGCAAATCTTACCAGTGAATACAGTTTGTAGCATATGAAATGGAGGAATGACGTTAAATATAGCCAGAGAAAAAAAGTACAGCTTTTGTTGTGGTCCAAATTCTCCGATTTGATGATAAACTTCGTCCAGATCCATTTCGTCTGGCTGCTGCTGCTCGGAGGTCGCAGTCACAGACAGGGACAGGTACTACGATATTTTTTTAGACAAGTCTTTTTTACTCTTTTACCCCATATTTGATGATTATTACATTAGCACTCGATTTGTAAACGGATGAATTTATATAATTCTGATATCTATCTATTTTAAATCTAATCTTTATCCAAATTCAATCAAAAATATTTCCTAAAGTTTAATTTTTAAATAACCAACTACGCAGCCTACAGTCAACACAGCTGCTCTAATAATTTTTTGAATGTCGCGGGAAAATTGTATCAAAAGTTTACACGGGGAAATGTGATCAGATATGTAAAATCAGCAAAAGCCTAAAATTATCTTGAAACCATGACCAGATTTCGGATTTCCCCGATGACATTAAACTCCATATGACTTTTTTAACTTTTTCAAGATTCATGCATTCAGCTTGGGCATTTTTACAAATATTTCTTACTCCTTAAGTTAATTTTTTAAGTTCGTTCGGTGAGATCCATGATTCGTGTAGTTTTAGCAATGCAATAAAGAAGTTCAAAAAGTAAGAAAAAGCACAAGAATCGTTTGATATTCGACGGAGAGAAACGTATCTCATTATTTATTTTACGGAGATGCAGGTTCAATTTTATTAATTATATTATCGGGTGTACAACTACTATTAGAATTTTCTGAAGGAGTGTCCGGTGTTTTAGGAGATGAGGTTTGCTCTTCTGTAGCAGTGATGGATTCACTCGGAACTAATCCTTCCTTGACTCTTTTCTTCTGCTTCATCCTTCGATTTTGAAACCATATTTTAACCTGTAAAGTCAAATATTCGGTTTTATAAATTCAAGAAAATGTACTTTTGTGAAGAGGAGTTATTATTACCTGAGTTTCATTTAATTGCAAGGCATTGGCGATCTCAATTCGTCTCGCCCTCGTTAGGTACTTATTGAAATGAAATTCTTTTTCCAATTCTGTCAATTGTCTTGTACTAAAATTTGTTCTTCCCGCTGCTCCACCCCCAGGAGTAACTCCATGTCCACCCAGTAGAGGATTAGCAAAATGACTAACAACTCCTCCTCCACTAGGTGACAAATCTCCAGGTCCATTGTACTCGATTCTTGGAGCCACTGAAATCAAATCAAGGGAAAGTTTAGTTAATTTGGTCATCTGTTGTGTACTGCCATGTAATGTACTACTCAATTTCAGTAAACTTTGGGTCAAATATGCATAGTGAGCATGAGCATGTTCTCTTCTCATCTGTTTTAATTTAGGCCAGAACAAGAACTAAGTTTAAAATAGTAAAAATCCACGGGAAGTTAATTGAAGAAAAAAAAAGTTGAATTACGTTAAAAAGGTCCTCAGTCCAACCGAAAGTCAAATCCCACCGTGGTCATTTCCTAATTCCTAATTGAGTGATTGTGAAATTCATCAATTAAGGTTGGGACATTATTTCCCTATGAGAATCCGGATGTCCTGCCTGGAGTCCTGATACTCCATTTGACAAATTACGATTGCAATGTCCACTAAGACAGTTCTACTGTTAATTTCTGACACCCCTGATGCCCAACCCCTATTTCAATTCGATATTCGTCCATTATAAAAGTTTCTGGCTCATTATTGCAGAGGAGAAAGAGAAAAAAACTCAATTTCCAGTCTCCCTGTCTTTCTGATCTTTATTTTTTTCTCCAACTCTTGACTAGTTTTCGGATTTCGGGGGTTCGTTTTTCATTTGGAGTGCCGATGCCGATGCCGAGTAGTGGTAGTAAAGTGCTAACGCTCCGCTAAGTCGTTTCGTTTCGTTTCTACTTCCACAGGATGGGAAATGGGAACCCATTACGGCCTCATGCCTTGCTTCAGCCTGCAATGTGTGTATTTTTTTTTCTCCGTTAGTTTTAGTTTTT
>WJEZ01000848.1:0-12406 GCA_009869925.1 Thalassaphorura encarpata
GTAAAAGGATTGACCACTGTAAGGTCAAGATTGCCCATTGCCATGCATTGGGCATGGGGTAAAGTATTGTTAGTATAGTAGAGGAAGATGAGGGTTGGATTTGGCTGTAGAATGTCATTAGAGATGACGTGGCGATGAAAAAATTAGTTTCATTTTCATTTTATGAGATTAGACGTGGCTTGGGAAGGAAAAAAAAAGACAAAGGAAGGAACTGCCGTGCCACGTCCGTAGGTCAAAGTAGGGGATAGCATAGGGGATTTGTTTTTATCCGAATCTCCCGTAGATGCCAGGCTAGGGGTAGGTGCCGATGAACTTGACTCGTAAAGTTAATCAGAGTATTTGCCACCCACCCAGCCTCACATGTCAGATCAAGGTCCTCGGACAGAGGTCATTGACACGGCACCGGGCACGGAGACAGACCTAGGAGAGCGGAAGCAGGACATTGGTGCCAATGCTCAATCTAGATCAAACCAATTCCTGAATATATTTAGCAAGAATGAAGTATGTTGTTATTCTATTAGTTTCCAACTTTGACAAGCCAGGTAGTCGACTTGTGTGAGCATGTGAGCATTGGACAAACTTATGCTTCTTGAAGGTTTGACTATTGACTGATTATATGATGCGATAAATAAGAGAATATTTGGCAGTTTTTCATGTGCTGGGCATTACTGTATTTGTAATACCAGAAATTGTAATATTCGAGTGTGAGTTTGTAAAAATTTATATTATCTTTATAAAGAAAACCTCAGGAAACGTTTTAAAGAATATATTCTAACAGGATGAATCTAAACTTTAACCTCCAGAGTAGGAAATGAAAGAGAGGATGAGCACCGGTTCTAAAAACACTTGCACTTTTTTGCCACGCGGTCTAGGAAGCAGTAGCAAAACAGAAAAATGCATTTGGAGTTGGACCATTTCCAAAATTTAGTTGACATGTCGTAGCAGTAGCTAGCGTGCTTCCTCTCTACCACACCGATAGGCTTAGATTGGGATAAGGAAGTAGAAACAAATGCACGTGTAGCGGTTTGTAGGAGTTAATCAGAAAACTATATCATCCAAAATACATTGCGTTGCGTATGGCGAACATCCTTTGCTTATTCTCTTAATTTAATTTTAGGCTTGGAAGGCTCGTCTCTCAGCTTGTGAAGATATGGTCAAGATATTTGGAAAAATTGATGATGAAAAATCCCCCGAGTGGAATAAATATACCAACTTGATACGAAAACTACCAGTTGATTCCAATGCTGCCGTACTGGAAAAGGGCTTGGAAGCCACACTTATTTATGTGGAGAATTCAGCTTCAGCTGGTCGTCTAGTTGCTGAGATTATGAATGGTGTCATTTCAAAATGTCTTACAGGCTCTAGGGCCAAAACCAGAGAATTGGCTGTAGATATTACCATGATGTGTGTTGAGATTGAAAAATATGAACCTGTTATGGAAGAACTCATGAAGGGAATGGAACAGAAAAACCCAAAATTGGTTGCTGCTTGTATCACTCTTCTGACTCAAATTCTAAGGTGAGTATGTCGAATAATTTGCAAAGTCCTATTAAGTGAGGATAGTTAGGAATTATATATGGAAGCCATATTAAGTTAAGTATTCTAATTATCTTTTTGATGAATTTAGGGAATTTGGTCCAAAAGTTCTAAATCTCAAGAATTTGGTCAAGAAAATTGTTCCATTATCAGAAGACCGTGACAAGGTCGTTCGTGAAGTTAACAAAAAACTGACTTGTGAGTTGTTCCGCTGGCTCGGCGCTGGCCTCCGTCCACAATTGGCTAATGTGAAGCCTTTGGTTGTAAGTTTCCAATTTAATTATCATTCTAGAATTACGATTTCCTCTCGCCTCCTAGATCTAGAAATTAGATTTTATATGTTGCACTTGCGACTATTCAGGCAGTCTAGATCAGATTATTCTCGTGTTATTTAGCTATTAATTCTACGTTGCCAAACAATAGTTCATGGAGTTCATTCGAACTACTTCCTGAGTTGAGTTATTTAATTTAATTCGATACTTCACCGTGAGGAAATGGTTATGGTTACAAAGTTTTTCCCGAAAAAGTTGACAAGAAAGTGGCACACCCGCATACCACGCGATATCGTAGACAAAATTAGTACAATAGAATTGGGCACGGGTACAAAGAGGTACGGAGCTGCTCAACCTTGAGGTAATCAGTATTAATAAAATGCATAGACATGGAGCTCCTACCCTAGATGTTTCGCTATTATGACCGGTAATATTGCAATCGATTTCCGATCTTTCCTTCGATGATTCATTTGAATTGCTCATTCCATGATGGCATAAATGCCTTGACCACATTCTATTTTCTAATGATAGAGGAAGGTTCATTCACTGAATAGGCAATGCGAAAATCGTTATGCAGTTTAGTATGCCGTGCGTACTAACTAAGTACAGAACAACTTTTGCTTTAATGCTGACTTTCGCGTGAGCAAGAATAAAGAAGGCATTAAGAAATATGCCGATGAACTTGGCGAACTTATTTCGGACTCTTGTTTTCAGTTTTTTACATTAGCATTTAGCATTTGATAGTTAACTATCTTTATCTCTTCATTTCATTCAGACTTCAGTCACGTTTGGCTTACAATCCGATTACTTGTTTTTTAGATGCAAGAATTAGAAACTGAGTTTGAAAAGCTTAGTCGAGAACCAAAAGCAGTTCAGTTGCGATTTTTGCGCTCTCAGCAAGCCAAGAAAGAAAAGTCGGCGGAAGCTGAGGAAGAGACCGAAGGTTTGTGAATGTTTTAAGACAGAAGCTTGTAAAAATAAAATATGATACGATATATTTTCTTATTTAATTCACTAACAGAAGTTGTAGTGGAGGATAATGCAGACGCCGAAATCGACCCATTTGATCTCATTGAACCAGTTGACATCCTGTCAAAACTCCCCAAGGACTTTTATGAAACTTGTGAATCTAAAAAGTGGCAAGAGCGAAAGGACGTGCTCGGAGTTCTTGAGGGCCTTGTCGCAAACCCTAAGTTAGAGCCGGGCGATTATGCTGATCTTGTCCGGGTTCTCAAGAGAATGATTTCTAAAGATACAAATGTAACCGTTGTGGCATCAGCTGGAAAGTGTCTTACTGGCTTAGCCAGTGGTCTGAAAAAGAGGTTTTCACCATACGCACCTTCCTGTATTGGTACAATCCTTGAGAAATTTAAGGAAAAAAAACCGGCAGTATTGACTACAATGCGAGAAGCCTCTGATGTCTGCTTTGCGGCGGTATGTCTTTTTTAAACTTTTTACGGTGGAAGTAACGTTTGAATTTCAAAATTATTGTATATATCTTATTCAGACGTCTCTTGAACTCATCCAAGAGGACGCAGTTGCAGCACTAGGCAATAAGAACCCAGCCATTAAGGCCGAAACCGCCCTTCTTATGGCTCGATGTTTTTCTAAGACATCGTTGAAAATACTGAATGACAAGAAATTTATGAAACCATTTTTCACCGCATTGTTGGCCAACCTTAACGAGTCAGGTTTGTTACCCCTATGATTTATTTTCGGTTATTTGTAAGCACATGTTTTGCAATACAATATTTATAATATGTTATCTCGTGCAGACCCCGTTGTTCGAGATGCTGCGGCCGAAGCATTGGGCGTTTGTTTGAAGGCCATTGGAGACAAACCCATGGCTCCTTTTTTGGGTGATTTGGATTCTATTAAAATGGCGAAGGTATGAGTTGCATATTTTTGAAACAATCTACTTTCTGATGTGACTAAATAAGAATATCATTTACTAAACCTAATTTAATTTCCAGGTTCAAGAGTTTGCAGATAAAGCCGTTCTTACCATGCCGAAGCCGAAAGTTGTCAAGGTTGTCCATAATTATTAGATGAAAGGAATTCTCTAGTCAGTTCTATTTTCAATTCTTAATATTAATTTAATTTATATTATGCAGGCTGCTCCTAAACCAGCTCCAGCTGCCTCACCAGTGATGGAGAAAGCGAAAGCTAACTTGGCAGCGAAACCTCCAAGGGGCAAAGCTGTGCCTGGAAGTGCTGCAAGTACCGCAACATACAGAGTTGACAAGTCCGCTGCTAACAAGCCAGTAGTAGTAGAACTGGAGTCTCCAGAGCCGGCACCCAAAGTAGTCAAACCAGGTGCCAAAGGGCCTTTTAAGCCTAAGGTATGAATTATTGAATTTTGAAAGTTCTTTCAATTTAATACTGGAATCTAAAATCTAATTCTCAACATTATTTTTCTTATTTTTTAGACTAGTCCAACTGGTAAAAAAGCAGGTGACGAACCCACTGGGCTTAACTTGCCGAGCAATAATATGAAAGCCCAGCGTAATCTGGATGAGATGAAAATGAAAATGATTCGTTGGCAATTTACCGTTCCACGTGCTGAGTATGTGGAACTCTTGAAAGACCTCACGTCTGCTGCTGGCTTCAGCAAGCATTTGTCAAACTTACTTTTTCACGCTGATTTCAAGAACCACCTTCGGGCCTTGGACATTCTCACAGGGGTAATTTAATTTCACATTTTCTGGGCTGTTATTGGTGGTTGGTCGTTAGTGTTACATTAGAATAATTAAACATTTGTTGATTAGGAATTTTTGATCGACCCGCTCCCAACGATTCAAAACTACGACTTAATTCTCAAATGGTTGAGCCTTCGGTTCTACGATACAAATCCATCTGTCTTGATCAAAGCCTTGGAATATTCAACTCATACTTTACGTGTCCTTGGAGAGCAAAACTTTCAAATGTCAGATTTGGAATGCTCATCTTACGTTCCTCATTTATTGACCAAGGTAAGCAATCTAGGCAATCTTTTTGCTGAGAATTTATTATTTTAGAAATTCAACATGCTATATCCACATATATTATATTTTGTAGATCGGTGATTCGAAGGACGTTGTTCGCACACATGTTCATACTATTCTCCGCCAAATGCATGTCGTTACTCAGGCTAGTAAGATTTTCACTTACGTCATGGAAGGTCTGAAGTCTAAGAATGCTCGGGCTCGATCAGAGTGCTTGGACGAGCTCACTCACATGATCTCAACGTTTACAACCACCATTTGTCAACCATCTCCGACTGTCGCTCTCAACTTAATTGCGAGGCAAATTTCTGATCGGGATAATGCAGTTCGGAATTCTGCATTGAATTGCGTTGTTGAAGTATACTTCTTGACTGGAGATAAAATCTATAAAATGATTGGTCAAGTAAGTTTAATATTATCTAAGGAAAGTTATATTTTTTGTCTGAATGTTTCTAAATGTGCTTTCTATTGTTTCAGTTGAATGATAAGGACATGTCTTTACTTGAAGAGAGGATTAAACGAGCTGCCAAACAGCGAGAAAATGCTGCACCTCCACCAGCAGCAGCACCTGCTCCAGCAGTATCCGCACGACTACCTACTCCAGTAGCTCAACTTGCCTCAGCTGCGTCAGTCAACTCTGGCGTCCCAAGTGCCTCTTCTCAGGCTTCATCCGCTGCTTCCGTTGGTGCCACCATTTTGTACGCGAATGGTAGTACCTCAAGTGCAAACTCGGATTTGACATGGCAAGCTTCAGCAGGGTTTGCAGTTCCAGCAGGGTTTGCACCCCCAGCCCCAGCTGCTAAGCCACCAAGTGGTTTGGCCATCAATGCACATATTAGCAACACTCGGAGTGAACCACATGCGAATGACAACTTTTGCACAGATGAAGGTCCCATGGAAGGGGATTTTGTTCAACAAGGATATGATGCACCCAGACGACCAGAGCCTGCAAGGTTAGAGGCAGCAGATGATAATGACGAAACTATTTTTCGTCGTCCCGGAGCTGAATGCATGGGGGTTTCATTGTTTGTAATCGCCTTTGCTTTAATTTTGCTTGCCGCTCGCTCATTTGGAATTGCAGTTATGCGTTACCTTGAGCAATGAATCCTTTTTCCTCAAATGCCTCAACCCTAACCTTAGTCAACAAAATTTACTCAAAATTCTAATCAAGTCATAATGTCTTCCTACAATGTACCTCTTTCTTGATACCAACAAAATTGTGATATAGATGTATAACTAAATAAATCCTAAATTGACTCCTGTCCTTGTCCTTGTGATATCTTTTTCACTTCTTCCTCATCATGCCGGATGACTATTTATTATTTTTCAGCTAGATCACCTGCTTGTAGTCTGGAAAATCTGGGACTTAATTTGCCTTCATATACGATGATTTCTTGAGAGACTTTATAGTATAACTTTGTTAAAATATATAGTGCTTCGCTTGGTTCTTCGTTCTTGTAGCATTCAATGTATACCCAATTTGCTTTATTTTACCTCTTAAAGTTTAGCCTAATTTTTCTATCTACCTTCGGTCATTGGTTTCGGCTCGTCTTGTCTATGAGAATTCTTGTTTTACTATAAGGAATATGTGTAACGTAATATTTGCTTTGTTGAATTGAAGGACTGTTAGGAAATGGACTTGCCCATCAGACTACCGCGTGGACTTTGGTGCAATTGATAATATGTTTGGAGCCAAGGACAAGGAACCCATGCCCCCACTTGAACTCCATGACACAGACATTGAATATCTCAAATACGAACTTCCAGTTGCCCTCCCACGTCGAACGTAAGAAGAATAATTAAAATTTTATTTTCTGTATGTTAAATTGTGGAAATTCAAATTAGTGCGGAGAGGAAACCTGTTGAGCCTGGAACCAAGGACCTTTATGTTCCTCCAAAAGCGTCTCAAAGTATTGATATGACTGTGTCACAAGTGGGGACCTCTGATCTTCGTAAAGTTTTGGAAGCAGCTACCCAAGTTGAAGCACTCCTTGCAGATCCAGCTGTGGCAAATGTAAGAGTTTTTAATCATTGTTTTCGTGGAGGATTGAGAAATGACATGATTTGTTTTTGTATAGGTAATGGTAACTCGCGTTGACCATCTTCTGTTCAGTGTGACCTCACAATTGCATCGTCTAATTCCTCTGCTTCAAAATTATAAATACAACAACCTTGGAGACATTAATAAAGTGTATCGCTCACTTGTTCATCTTCTTCAAACGGTAAACAATTTATTTTATTTTTACGAGCTGATTTTAGTGGTTATGCTATTAAGCATGGAAATGGTTATATTTTTGGGGTTG
Organism: Thalassaphorura encarpata; assembly: GCA_009869925.1. Classification (NCBI taxonomy): domain Eukaryota; kingdom Metazoa; phylum Arthropoda; class Collembola; order Poduromorpha; family Onychiuridae; genus Thalassaphorura; species Thalassaphorura encarpata. The sequence goes on from WJEZ01000848.1 coordinate 7,096, forward strand.
TCTCTTTCAGTTCTACAAGGGAAGTTTTCTCCCACTTCATGTGTCAAAGGATATTCTTCGGGATTTGATTTATCATCTCCTTCTTCTCATCGTCGAGCCAAACATAAATGTCCTCGTTGACCCAACCACACTGGTTCGGAATATCAACATTTTGGTTGTTCGTGTAATCGAAAGATCTGATCCAAACGCAACGATTACGTAAGTCTTTTTATTTGAATTAATAATGAGGGAAAATGAAATTTTAATTTTTCAACCATGGCAGGGCTCTTATTCGTCTTTTGAACGAAACTCTTCGAATGACTTCTCAACCGCGTCTGTTGGATCTGACCATGAAATGCCAGTGGAAACTTTTGAAGCAATTGAATGTTTGGATGAAAGACAAAACTGTTGTGTTTGACATTAGGAGTTTCATACAGGAATTTAATGCATTCTTCCGAAGTCATCCCTTGGGTTCATTTGAAGGGAATGAGACTCCGCTCAAAACAATCAAGACAATTTTTCATTCACTGGTCATGAGTCTAGGGCCAGAAGCCTTCGTCGTGGCCATGGCTGGACTCCCAGAATTAAAAGATACAGAGGCTGAAAAATACCTAAATAAATTGATTGCAAGAGAAATGGCTCGTAAAGGATCTGGAGACATTTCATCCGCTCATGAACAAGACACGGACAATGGTCCAATCAACAACAATTCAAATAATAATATTCAAGGTAAGAGATGAATTAAAAAATAGGTTGAAGAATAAGAAAATAATTTTTATTACTCTTGACTACTTTTTTCTAGAATTCCTCAAATCCTTGCCCGACCCACAAAATTCTCGAGCAGGTCAAGACAAGGCGAGTGTGTACGAGAAGCGCTTAGAGATGATTCGGCAAAGGGGTGGCCTTAATAAACCTGTGAGTAATCAAAGAAACGGGAGAAAATAATGAAATCTTTATGAAATTATGACCATGATAATTATGAATTGGAATATGAAAATTGCGTGTGTTCAATCAAATTGTACAATCCTAGGAAAAATAATTCCTGTGCTCTTAAAAACATTTCTCCGTAACGCTCTGTTTCCTTCGTTTTTTTAGTTTTTTTAAATTATGTTGAATTTTTAGTTTCTTTTTTTTTACTTTTATTTTGCAGTCCTTGTCCGATGAATGTCTGAAACAGGATAGCCTCGACAGTATGTTTTAGGAGACCCGAATTGAGTCATCCGGTTACAGGGCGGAAAAAAATAATTCTATTATTCTAAAATTAATTATGAAAGTGTAATAACTTATCCCAATTGCAAAATCATCTGATGAACTAACCATTAAAATTGTTCAAAGTTTCGTTAGCATTCCCAAAACAAGCCAAATTTCTCATAGGCCATTTACACACTAAAATTATAACTTTTAACTTATTTACCACTTCAAAAGGAGTTTTAAGGTGCCATTCGAAATTAAGTATTAACGAATTTTGCATTTAACCATCTTCAAAACGTTCCTTTCCCATAGCTTCATTTTGTACTGTTTTGCACACATTTATATCTTAATTTATTTCCTCCTAATTTAAATTAATCTTAAATCCAAATTCATTTTAATTGGTTTTATTTATAAATATTGGGTTAATAAGAATGACTGACTAGTGGGTACTACAGTTGTGAGCTGAGTGATAAAATCGTGTCTAAATTGAAATAAAAATTATACTTAATCCCATGATCCTTCAAATGTGTTGAATTATTTATTGGGACGAATAGTACTTGTGAGAATAATTTTTAAATTCAGAAATTGAGACGCGTGAAAATTTTGCAAAATCGAACTTTATTTGACCCCAAAATATGAGTGGCCTGAATCATTGAGAGAATTGCTTCATCACAAAGCACAAATGACAAATTCCTTAGTTGCTGTAACTTCCAATAAACCGATTTACTTAATAATTATCTAATACATTCTAGAATTCGCATTGAAATTATTTTCTGTCAAGTCAATGGAATGTGCTAATCTCTATAACTAGTGCAAAATTTCTGTCAGTCTAAACCAGAAGCTGAAGAACGAGATTTACAAGACGTGGTCCTTGGCTCCTGATCCCTAGGCCAAACTTATAAATTCTAATTTGCCAAGCTCTAAAACACAAATTCAACACAAATTTGTGACAAGGATATAATAATAATTGTATTTTTCGTTTTACAATCAACTAAACTTAACGGGAGTAGTAGGCAAGTTGTCTCGTGCAAGGCAATTAAGGTACGGCGGTAGACGGTGATTAAATAATTATTATAATAACTAGATAACCCAAGTGTAGTACAAGTGCAAGATCTAAATATTCAAGGGCGGCAAGGGCATCATCAGGAGGTAAAATGTTAAAATGTTTTAAGTTTCAATAATGTAATAGTAGATTCTTGATATACATCGTACACCATGCAAGGGTTAGTTGCTGGAATTATACAATTTTCTGGTCATCTGATCCTCCTCCCCCTCACTGACGTGCAGATACTTTGTGAACAAACTTCTCCGGATAGGGAACCAATCCCAATTTTTCTAAAAATGCTTTCATTTCTTCTTTGTATTCTTTTGGGTGATGATGGAGATGACTGACATGAGGTGAACTGTCCCAGGCACGCAAATAGACCTAAATATTCAAGAAAACACATTACTAACTTATTCTTTTACTAAAATTAATTAATGTATCGTATTTTACCTTAATTCCTTTCTTGTCCCAGTTGTTAATTACCTAAAAGGCAAAGAAGGAAGAAATGTTTAAGTTTGAATTTTGTAATCCTATATAATTCCAATTATATTGGATTATTACTATCAATTGTATTCCAATATAATTGTTACCAGCTACAGCTAGCGCAGAAAAAGAGTAAAAGAATAAAAGGTTACTGACTTTGTCAATCCCTTCCTTATTTCCTACGGGGTCATCCAAAGAGCACAAAAAGAGAGCTGGGGCTTGAACAATCGAATTGTGGTAACAAGCACTGGACCTCAGGTAGTGCTTTGTGGCCACTTCATAAAACTTGTCCATGTGATACCTACAAATTAATTAAGTTAATCATATTATTCCTATTTGTATAAAACTTGTATTAATTTTGCAGCCATTTAATAAATAAATACTTACGTCACGTATTTCTGGAGACTAGCACGGAGTACAGCATTGTTTGGAAATACAGCTTTTGGAAGTCCAGATGGAATTCCCTAAAGTAATAAAAAATCAAATACTGGAGTGAAAGAAATATCAATATTACAAAGCATACCTCAAAATCAACAACGCTGTCCCAAATTTGACCGACGATACGATCAACCAATTCCCGATTATGTTCCTCCTCAAGCATATTCAAAACTTCTCCCCATAGGTATCCACCCACACTGAATCCTTTATTTAAAACAAATCAAATTTAGCCCAAAAAACGATGTAAAATTGTTGTTAAAAATGTAATCCCTTACCATGAATCATTGTTGAGTTGTATTGTGGATTCTGGCTCATAAAAGTGACTATATCTTTTGCAATTAGCTGTGGAAAAGAAAAATAATTTTCGAAATTAGTTTACTCTGTCGCATTGATTAAAAGAATTTTCTTGGACCTGAGTGCCTTTGACAGGCCAAAGAAGTTGCCAAGGAGTGGTTTGAACTGTAAGGACATCAAATCCTTGGTCCAAGTAAAAATTTGCATATTTGAGAATGTGGGCCTTTTGTGACATGAGCCAACAGAAGAGAATGGACAAGGGTCTCTCTTCATCATTCCTTCTTTCACTTCCAGCACGTTGTAATCTCAAAGGATTTTGAGCGTCCGTCAAAATCTCTTTGGAGGAATTGCTAATTAATTCGATATTTCTCGTCAGAGCTTTGGTCGCAAGGGACCTTTGTGGGGTTTGACATTGAGAAGCTCCATGTAAAAGCATAAATGGTGTCAGGGCCTATTCACAAAAATACCAAATTGTTATAAATCCTCTGTGGTACACTAATTTATTAGCATTTTTTTAATGATGATGATAATGTGTATTTATTCAAGCTCTTCTGGCATTCGCCCATAGAGCTAATTCCATTTTAAAGTACAGAGTATAATTTTTTATTAGCATTTACCTTTTGTACATTGGGTTTGCTCTGAAATACGTTGCGAGCATAGGGGATTAACATTTTAAACTTTTCGGTCAGCATCTTTACTCTACTTCCACTTCTTCAAGCTCTGGTCTTTCAAAATTTATTCATTCAAGTTTATTCTAACTCCCTGAGTTTAGAACCTGCAAAAGAATCAACAAATCATCAATATTAATTTTCAAGTGGTAAAACTCATGGAAAATCTAAGAATACTGAAGCCAGCTGTATAATTTCAAATATGCTTCAGCTAAATTCTATAAATTCTTCGCCTAATTAATTTCCACCAATAGGTAGATGTCACAGTTAGGGAAAAATTACAAGACTGGTAACAAATACTCAGCAAAATTCGCAACACGTAGACACAGTAGACTGCACTATGTGTTTTTTAGTTACTTTTAAGGCCAAAATTTATTCCCAACACTAAATACAAATAAATTCACAATCCTGAAGATTTTTAGGACTAGGACACTAATCACTTGGACACAGACATGCTGGATTTATGATTGACAGCCAGAGCCAAGAAACTTATGTATTGCAATTTGCAATTGCAATTTATTACTTAACCAAGTACCCACGTATGGTTTGCTAATTTTTCGAAAAATGTGTAAAAATCACAATTTACCCGAATTACTCTTGTTGGATAATGGATTTGTTGTATTTTTGTTTGGTTGTGTTTGAGAATAGGTTTTGGTTTAAGGTTTAATCTTTATGACTGAGCTTACAGGTCAGAGTACAGCCGTATCGTATCGTATGTTGTGGTGTAGTTTTGTCTAATAAGAGAAAAGATCACGCGTGGACTACGTGAATAAGCTAAAACTCTAGTGTCAGGGTCTAGACAGCACACACATACACAGAACACATACATTTTTTACTTATGCAATTTTCCAACTGTAATGCCTGCCACACGCCGACAAGAACAAGACCCCATCCACATCCCCAAATGCCCCATGCTCGCATTTTTATATTTCGAAATAATTATTCCAATTCATTCCATTGATTGATCACTCAAGGCTAATGCTAATTAAATTGTAATAATAATTGAGCAATTTCTGTATGGACAAGGAGTTAATGAAATGCAAGGGGAAATATGAATGAATAAACTACAAGAGGAAAATTGGAATTGAAATCTGAATGGGAATAATGATGAATCGTAAAAGAATTTGTGTTTGATTGTATCTCTACTATTTTCGTTTGGTTAGAAATAATTTTGATATTAAAAACAGACTTAAATTTCTTATGCAAGAGGAAA
>WJEZ01000849.1:0-22233 GCA_009869925.1 Thalassaphorura encarpata
GGGTTATGCCTATAGCTGAACATTTTCTATACGGTTGAATAATATCAGTCTGTAAATAATGCAAGTCTCTTGGCTTGAGTCAAGAAAGGCGGAGCGGATGAGAAAAGAAGAGGAGGATTTATTTACTACAATGACAATTTGATAAGAGAGGAGATGAGAATTGAGGCGAAGCGTGAATGGTATTATTTGCTATTTAATTCAATTCACTACGAGGCAACTGATTCAATTTTTATTTCAATCAAAATACTTGGCTTGGCTTGAAAGGATTATTTACCCTGGTTTTTCTTATAATTTAAGCATTGGAGATAAAGTTGGCCTTGTTAAGCTAAGCTGAAGGGATGTGCGTTAGGTGCTGATGCAGTGTTTGTTAAAATAACATGATCTTTCCTTCCTTAAGGATGAACTAGAAAAACAAGGAGGATTCAAGAAAAAAATGAACTTTCTGCTCTACTATAAAAAAAGAATTCTACGTTTCATTGTCCTGGATTGCTTTAGATTGGATAAGATTGAATTTCATCAGGATGTGAAGAAGTGAATTCGGAGTATAAAATAAAATGGGTTGTTGGCGTATTATCTTCTTGCTTGTCTGCCTTAGCTTAGGTTTAACTTATTGTGCATTACACGATGTGTTTGTTATTTGTCTTCTTCATCCTTCCTTGAGATTCTTGACTTGACGAGGGTTGATGTGAGTGAGGCATAAGCATTAGCATCTATAGCATGGCATAGCATAGACTCCTCATTTGTCGTAGACTTGTCTTGAATCATCAGATGTGATGGAAGACAGATGAAATTCTTTTCTCTAACCATATAGTGCCAAAGAACTACGTATAATTTATGTGAAATGTGATTTGACGGTTGAGGACGACGTTAGGAAGGAAAATGCAATTGCATAGAGAAAATTTATCCATCGTCACCGGAGGTTTTGAGTTGTATTTGGGATATGGGCCGTCAACGATCTAGCAGCAGCAAGCCTAGCGGAAGGAATGAGTTTGTAAATATTAATAATACGAACACGGCAATTTTAATGAAATATGAATTCCTCATTATATAAGGAAATAGCTAAAAGCCTCTTCCGTCTGTCTGTCGGAGTGAGGCAAGGGTGCCGAGAGAGGAGGCGTCTCCAAGAATTGAAGGACCAGAGAAAAAGTTCCACTAATTGAAATCCTCATTAGTGGATTTATTATTAGCACTTGCTTTGCCTTTTACTCTTGCTTTACTGTGCGAGACGGACGACTTCTTTTATAAATAAATGATTCAACAAGAAAATTGCGTAGGAAGGATGGAAGGGCAGGAAATGGGAATTTTTAGTCGTTAAGCTTTGCTTGAGATAAATTCTGTGATAAATGATAAACCAGGACTCACATTTGAATTTATTTTAATCGTCTTGATTTGCTGGAAATTTCCTCTTTGATCTAGTTTCGGGCCTGTGGTTTTCTTACTGACTGAGTTTATGTAATGTAAAAAACAAATAAGATAACCAAAAAGATGGGCGGGGCCTGGATATGATCGGGTCGGATATGAGAAGTAAACGAGAGCAAATTACGCATAAAATGTTCCAAGTCATTCACACTTTGTGTAAACAAAGTTTTGAAATTGGGAAAGGAAGGAAGGACAGAAAGTTTTGAGTTGGAAGGAAGGATTTGTGGATTTAATGATTCTTACTAATTTACATAGTTGATGCAATGCTTGGTTTAGATTTTATAATGGAGGTTAAATTCAATTTATATTATTACTATTGAGAGGTTGATAGGGTGTGAGAAGAAAAACCACAGAAATATGTTTAGTCGTGGTTGTCCATTTACAAGGAATGACGGAGATCTGAACACTTGTGCTCTATTTGTTCTGAATGTATAATGTGTGTGTACTTGGTCTATTTATTCATCCACTCACTTTCAAAGGAAGGTAATCCTATCCTATCGCTCGTTTTAATTACCATGTTGAAAAATATTGATTTTAATATTAAAATTGAGTACTACGTACTATGTGTTTTGAGCAATGGAGAATTTACATTCGAACACGGCGACAGTGAGGATGACGGGTGAGGTTAACTAAATTTTGAGTTTATTTATGAGTTTGGATTTAGTCGAGTTAAGTGACAGGAGATGAATTTAGTGACGTCTCGTCGATTTCATTGGAATGCACGAGCATAAAAGACATGTACCTTAAACTTTGGATTTTTCGATGATAATTTACGTCTCATTCGTACTCCCAATTTAAATTACTGTTTTGGATAGAATTTTGGAGAATTTTCGAACATGTTTTGAAGTAAAACGATCCGATTGTTTTATTTTAGGACGAGAGAAAAATATTGAATGTGTGTTGTTCATATTTTATGTTTTTTGAAAGCTTTTCTGAAAGTGGAAATAAATAAAAGCATGCATAAAGTAGTACGTAAGTATTGACTAAGGCCAGGATGTAGTCAATTTTCGATTATGTTTTGTGTTATTGTTTGAAATCTGAACTCCTTTTCCTGTCCGCTCACTTTACTTTTACGATGGAGTTTGGTTGCATGGCATGGGATGGACGACTGGAGTATTTACATGAGTGAGTGGAAGAGCTCTGCCCTAATACTGAAATCTCGTCAGAAATATTATACCTTAAAAGGTACGGTTACTGAAGCTAAAGGAAAATACAGGATCGGTCGGGCTAACGGGTCACTCTTCCGTTCCTTATTTTTACAATGAAAATCAAATTAGGGATTTCTTCTCTTTCGTTCGTGTGTTATTTGAGAAATTCAATTTGAATTTTGATGTTATTTCCTCAATTTTTATTACTACGTGCGTAGTTAAAGTTTTTTGGCTAAAATACGCTTGTTCCTTGCAATAAGATTTTAAATTAGACTTGCTTGTGCGAGTGGGCTGTTTATTTTCCAAGTCTCCTAGCCTAGCGCCAGTTTTTTTCTTTGTATTTAGAATTCTTCGGTTAAATTTGGAATGAAGGAATGGGAGAAAAAAGGACTATTAAATCGAAGAAGAGAAGGAGAAAAAGACAAGACAAAAGCTTGAGTTGGAAGTTGGATTTAAGATAAATGTGTATGCGATGCTCTTGAGTTTGTTTGGATTTCCCCATTGTGTAAACCAATAATTTAGTATAAACAGAGGTACTCGAGTTTTTTAAGGTGAATGGGGTAAGAATTAGACTGGGCCAGGGCATGGGCAAGACAGGGTATATTTTGTTAATAGTAAAAATAAACTTGGCAAAGCACTTTTAGTACTTGGCTTGGCGGGTGGGGAGGGAGGTTATCTATCTGTCGACAAGAAAATTGGTGTCATGTCATTTAAAACTTTGATCTCCTAGGTAGAATAATAATTACAATCGTACGTACGTTGGAAGAGGAAAGAGAACATGTAGAAATTCAATCGTACCCTGCTGTTTGTTCTTCCTTGGAACACCTTGTTAGTTACTTTTTCGGCTATATTATGCAATGTGTCCATTGTCTTCTTGATATGAAGGAAAGGGTTGAGCGTGTGATGTGAAAGCAATTCTTTTTTTTATCCTTTTAGTACCCCCATTTTTGTATCCTGAGCCAGAGAGGGCGTGAAAGTATTTTATATTGGACTGAGACTTAGGAAAAGTTTTCGGACGAGTTTTTTGCCTTGGTTTGCCTTGGTTCCTCTGTGTCTAGTGAGTTTGAAATAAATTGTTCTTATGGACTTGACATAAGCAATGTAACTTGGGATTTGATAATTTTAATACTCTGCTCCCTTGATTGTTGGGACCATAAGGACCATAGGACCAGAGCGGAACACAATAAAACTGTTATTAACTGAATGCATGACTTGTCTTTGGAGAAAAGTGTCTATTGTCATTTGACTAACAATGAGGAATAAAAATGTTCTGTTTACTTGAGAATCCCTGCTGTTAGCTGCTTTATACTCTTAAGTAACATGACCATGTCTTGAGATGTGTTTATTTATTACATGGCAATCATATTCAATCGAAGTATTGATGACCGGATAGTAGAATTTGATGTTTTTGCATCAGAATTTTTGTACAAGTTGAAAGATTTAAATTGAACAAACTGGTTTTTTGACTTTTTTTTTTACATATTTATTTGAAATGTAAAAGGTTTTTGAGACTTGGAAAGATTTTTACCCTTGGCAGGACAGGACATGGGAACTGAACTTGAATTTAATTTTTTTTTTCTTGACTTCTTCTGGGGGATTATTTGTCACGAGTTTAGGAATGGAAAATGGAATGTTGATCTCTTGCAACAATTTGAATAAAACCAGTCATGATTGAATTAACTAATATCACTCAAATATGCTAAACAGTAGCAAGAACAATGGGTTTAGATAATTGGTGCGATTAATTATTGCACTGCATCAGTTTTTTCTCATTAGGAAAGGAAGGAAGGGATTAAATAATTTGTGTTCCTCCTCTCTGAAAGGAGTGAAGTGATTAAAATTAATTTGCCTGACTGTCTGAACTGAGTTCATTGAGTTGTAAGTTTTGAATCTGAATTCAAGGAGATTAACTTTTGTGCTTTTGTGTAGGAAATGATTTCATTTGCCTTCTATGAGATTTCTTTCCTAAATTATTTTTTTGAATCAAAACATTTCGTAATTTTGGAAGAATTAAACATGAGGAGTAAAGATAAATAAAAAATCTTGCTGAAATCTTAAAAACTTGACCATAAATCTATCAAAGCGGACAATTTATGTGTTTAGCGTTCAATTAGACATGCACGACATGGAACATTAATGCTCTTCGTGGTTTGACCATTTTTGGAATGATTTTTATTCTTAAGGGATTGAGAGCTCAGCTCACCATAAATCTATCAAGGCGGACAATTTATGTGTTTAGCGTTCAATTAGACATGCACGACATGGAACATTAATGCTCTTCGTGGTTTGACCATTTTTGGAATGATTTTTATTCTTAAGGGATTGAGAGCTCAGCTCATTTCCTCATATCCTAAGTGTATTTGAATTATTATGGTCCTCTGGAGCAATTAAACTCCAAAAAGCTTTATTTATCTCCTTTGTCGTTTTCATGTGTGGGCAGGGGCAGGGGTAGGGACTGGACTGGACGAGCTAGGATTTTATTAGGTAGTGCAGTGCAGCGAGTGTTGTTTTGGAACAAAGAGTTTTTGGAAGGATTGAATTGAATTAATGTGAGAGTGAGTTATGCAAGAAAAGGATGGGAAGGGGGAGAATGATGAGATGAGAAAAGAGACAATGAAAATGAGAATGAAATAAAGTCCTTGGCATTGTAGAGATTAGTCAAAGAGTAAAGGCAAAGGTAGAAATCTATAGCTGCGCCGCACTCTTCATTGTAACATTGTAAATGTGATATTGACTTGACTTGACTCGGAGTTGGGTTGGAGTATATGCTGAGATCACTAAATGAAATGAAATGTTGAATGGTTTTTGGGATACAGGCAAGGTATTCATTTCATCTGCAGAGAGTGACGCCATCAGACTAACCTAAACTGGGTGGGTTTGAAACCCCATATAGTGGTTATTAAAAATATTTATGGTTTGAAGTAACTAATCTGTAAAATCAACTGATTTTTAGCAATTTTAGAAACTTAATTTTGTATTTTGTACCCTCTATGGACAAAATGAAGTTAAAACACATAGATATCTTATCATAGACAACCTGGATTGCCGGCCGAGCCGGGTCTTAGAAGTGTTTTTCTATTAACATGGCTAATAGAACTATAGCATAGCCAGGTAACTAACCTAAACTGGGTGGGTTTGAAACCCCATATAGTGGTTATTAAAATATTTATGGTTTGAAGTAACTAATCTGTATAGTCAACTGATTTTTAGAAATTTTAGAAACTTAAATTTGTATTTTATACCCTCTATGGGCAAAATGAAATTAAAACGCATAGATATCTTATCATAGACAACCTGGATTGCCGGCCGAGCCGGGTCTTAGAAGTGTTTTTCTATTAACATGGCTAATAGAACTATAGCATAGCCAGGTAAAGGTAAGGTATACTTTAAAAACATAAGATAAAAAAACTAGAAGGTAAGGTATGCATATAGCGTTGCATTGTAATAAGGTAAAAAGCCACTCAGTCTAGTCTGACTTCTTTCGGCGCCAAGCATTCTGGCAGGGCTGCTGGCTTGGCTGACCGAACCATCAACTCTGATGCAGGCAGGTCAATGGGAGGTAGAATAAGTTAACAGCTTTAGCAAAGCAATCCTCATCCTATGGTTTTAAATGCAAGCAAGGAATGCTATTTTTTCAATAAGTTTGACAATGAAAAGGTGTGTGAGCTGAGGTAGGCTACCATAATTTCATAAGACAAGCAGGCAGGTAGCTCTCATGCTCACCTTGCTTGCACTGACTTCTACCTTTTGGAATGTGACCATGTTCATGGATTCTTATTTTAATTATTACAATCACATGTTTTCAAAGGAATTTCTTGGACCGAATTTTTTTTATTTGCTTCCCTTTAATTATTGCCTAATATTATTATTGACGTTTTTGAAGAAGAATGCGGACATGTGGAAATGGTAGCCAGAATCAAGTTATATAGTCGAAACGTGACGCGTGTGATTTCCAGAATGTTGTTCCTGTAACATATTGACATTGAGCGAGTTAATGGTTTACCTGCATGAACATATTTTCTTAGACTGGAAATTCATAAATTTTAAGCTGCTTGCTAAGGTGTTGAGCCTTTAAGAAATTAGAAGACTCTCTTTGAGTTCCACGGACCCACCAACCCCTTGTTTCATATTTTCAAGGGTAGGGTAGTATTGTTCACTACAGAACTCTTAGGCGCTAAATGTATTAGAGAGTAGAAATGTAGCGTCAAGTAGGTAAGTGAGAGAAATTCTTAGTTGGTTCTCTGTAGGGATTCCTATGGTTGAATGATATGGCATATTTTCCCTGGAGATTTGTAGCACCGCTGCCTGCCTGGAAATTCAACGTCTGGTGTGAAAGGGGGAAATAGGGAAGAAGAGAGAGAACCATGTTACTTTGGTCCGAATTATCTCATTTCCGTTTTTGGTCGGTCGGTTGGGTTGGGTGTATTTTGATCTCATTAGACGTGTCCATGGCTCTTGGCTAATTAATATTGGAGAATGTTGGAGACAAGATGAACAAGTTTCCCTAACTGCTCTGTGCTCTGTTCGGTTCTCTGTTCATTTTCTTGATTAAGCTATAGCTGCTCAAGCTAGTGCTAGTTTGTCCCTAAAGTGCTGCGCTGCCCAAGTTTCTCTTGGTTAAATTTATGGATTGAATTTCTCTGTCACGTTAGGACTGTCTGATGATCACGCTGTCCGCGGTCGGTCCAGTCCCAGTCCACATGCTTATCCTGAAGGGTAAGAGTCAAGATCAGATTATCAAGTTGATTAGTCAAAAAGGAAAAGTAGAAGGAAGGAATTTTACTGACGGGGCGGGTGGGCACTGTGTAAATCGCCCACATTCACATTGATTAGAACCTCATTTGGAAAAATGTGACAGATTGGAAAAATTATGAGGGGAAAATTAATGTGTTAGTAGAAATTGAAATTGAATGCCTACCTCTGTTGACTTGTAGACCTACATGCGCTTTGCATGCTCTGCTTGAGAATTAATAGCGTTGTCCACCAGATTGAATAAATTGTGAAGGCGTGTGTGTGAGGCAAAGGAAAAATTATCATTGTCGCAACTGAAGTAGTAGTAGTAGAAAGGAAAGCTGGTTTTGTTTAAGGGTTTAAAACATAAAAGTTGTTTTAGCCCTGCTCCCGAGTAGTAATGAAATGATTGTGTGGGCTTTTTATAATTCAGCCGACTAATGAAGACTAACTTCTCTGTCTTGTCTTCTAAGGAGAGAGCAATTTATTAGCAAGTGTCATGACATGGTCGGTTGGTCGGGTCATTTGAGACGAAGCAAGGAGCATTTATGTATGTATGTAATTTGCTTTTTGGGTGGAGGATGGTCCAGAATGTCTCATTTATGTCTTGCATGGAGTTTTACAAATTTAAATCTACTTGTAAGGATTCCACTTTTGGTGTGAAAATGTAAAGGAATGTTGGCCTGGCCGTAAAAAATTGAAAGGGTTGCATTTCTTGGAACCAGGGCACTTGCTTTTATTACACACAATAGCCCTAATGACATTTTTCCCTCAGGTGAAAATGTTTTTTAGGAAAGGTCATGAAAGTTCATTTGGCTAGCCAAATATAGGACTTACATTTATATTTTGCAGACATTGCAGCAATGCAAAGAGACTTAAATATTCTTCCCTTGAAAATTGTAAGGGGTAACAACAATAGGGACGAATACAGTGCTGAGTGTCGGGAGCTTTCTTTTTTCGTAAAGTAATCGTGGGAGGATAAAATGAAGGACCCCCTTGTTGTTTTTCACACTTGAAAATGTGAAGGGACTCGTTTTGTACCTGAATAACAGGGAGCTCAAAGTCTCAAGTATGGTAAGATCGTAAAATGAGAAGAATGGAGTGACCATAGTAGAACAAGAGTTGGGGTCTTGTGCTTTTCTCATAAAAAGACATGGGATTGCCTTGAGGGATAACCTAGAGTCAGGTAGTCTGTCTGTCAGGGAAAAGTAACTAGTAAACTAGTCAGGTATTCTCAAAGGTATGCTCGCTCGCTGGCTAGTTAAGGTTAGAAAATCTCATTGGTTTGGTTCTCCCAGACAGTTTGTTGCCTTTCGATACCTGGAGCTAAAATTATTTGTCTTTGACTTTGGTACTGGCTTTCTCATTCTTGGCTGGCTATCTATTCTATTGTGTATGATTCCTCCAGCAAGCACTGAAAAGGTGTAACATGAACAGGTACACGGTACACCTAGCTAGTTCTTCTCTGACTTGAGTCCCTCACACACACAGACATGAAGTCTCTGAAGTGAATTTAAGAATTTTTTGTACTAACCTCACACACAAATTCATGTATGGTATTAAATTATAATTACAAGGAAAGAAAAGGGTCAATCAATTAAGGATTAGTTGCTGCCCTGACTTGGTTAATCCAAGCCAAGCTGCCTACGTACGTACTGTACGTAGTCCCGTGTAAAACAAGTTTGTGAATTAAGTGGAGTTTGTATTATACAGATAGGACCACGTAGTAGAGTAAAGAACTAGATTTGGCAGGCAGGGCCAAACCCTAGCTGAGTCCATCGTAGCATCGTCAGGAAGGACAAGACAGGAGAACAGGTTGATTCTTCTTTCTTCATTGTTGAAGTCTTTGAGAGAGGAGGTGATGGCCTGGATATGCTAATGTGATCCTCAACTACAACGACACTGCTTGCCTGCCTCTTTCCAAGTTCAAACACAGTCTTTGATTTCATTCACCAAAGACAAGAATTGAGAAGCTTCAGCTTGCTCACCCCTTGCAAAGAGAGAATTTATACTACTAGCCATTCCCTCACTCACTCGTATCAAATTATCAGCTTTGGTGCCAACAATTATTAGCCATCATTTTTGTCTGTCTACTACAATGACTTGAGCATTCCACACGTGTTATTTGACGACTATCTGACGCATGTAGCCGATCTGTCTGGAAGAAAGTGAAAATTTGCTAATATTTGAACGATTTGATTTATCGAATTGTTGAAACAAGGACATGAGTTGAACTGAGCTGAACATGGGAAGTCAAATCTAGTTGAAAAAAGAGGAATCGATATCAAGTAGTGGTTTGTCCTGTGTTAAAAGACAAGAACTTTGACCCATGAGATTATTGACAAAGTTGTCGAATTTAATCTGTATCGCATTTGTTGAAAGTGAACTTATCCTATCTTCTTCCTCTTTTCCAAAGTTGAGCTAAGCATTCGTTCGTCTTTGTTGCCTTTAGTTAGGTCTGAGCGTTCAAGTGGTGCATAGGTGGTGAAATCGATCAATTTGTGTAGTCGGACGGATGGTCAAATCTTTTATAGGAAAAAAAGAAATTGTTTTTCATTTGAGAAAATGAATCAGTGGCCAACTTATGGCAATGGCGGTGGTAGCAGTGGTAGCAGACGTTGGACTCCAGGCAATAGTCGAAATGGACAGAGGATGATGGTCACTCCAAGTAATGGGTTGACTAATGTGAAAAGTGAACAACAACAACTCTTTGAGATGAAACAAGAATGTCCATTTGAGTTGGGAAGTGGCAGTGCCAGTGGCTGTGGTGGTGGTCGAGGTAGACTGCATGACGCTACAGCTACTACTTCTTCAACACCGGCTGGGACTAATGATGACCCGTTTCGAAATAACTGGGCTCATAATCAAACTAGGGCATTTGTCAATGGTTCAACTTGTACGGCCACTTCGTCTTCGACTTTGACTTCTGTTCCTCCTCCTTCGGGTTTTACATCAACAACAACATGTGAATATCCGCATAGTCACTTCCGCGGCGGGCGAGGACGTTCTGCTAGATCTCATTCAGTAAAAATAATTTTTAATTGGTTGATTAAGCTATTTTTCTATGCAAAAACTTGGGTTTGCTGACTTGATAACTTCAAAATAGACAAGCAAGCTAGACTCCCTTGTTCTTATTTATTTGTCGTGATTATCTTTATCTTATCTCTTGACAAAATAAATCTCAACAAGGGTGATTTATTTGAAATTTACCCGACAAACGTAGAAAGAGAGAAAAAGATTTCGTTTGACTGGTTTAGCAATAAAAGTTTGCATTTAAAAGAAATTCTTCCGATTCGGATAGACAAACAAGTGTTGGCGTCGAGCTCAGGATGTTTCGCTTGACAGCCAAAGAAGCAGATTTTTTCTTCGTCTTCGGATTTTTCTTTGGTTCTCTGAATTCGGAGTCGGAGCCGCGTTCCAAGTTTCATTCACCTGAACTGACTGGAACACTTTTTTTTTCTTGGTTGGTTCTGTTGAGTGAGTGACACGTTCGTACATGAAAGAAGAATTCTTGTTGGACTTTTGCCTTGAATTTATTTCCTCTTCATCACTCGACGCGAAGTTGAGTCATTTAGTTGGAATGTTAAATTTACTTTATTAGTGGGAGTCTAGAGTTGAGAAATGAAATGAAGGAAGGAAGGAAGGCAGGAATTCTTTTCAACTCAAGGAAAAATTCTTTGGTTTTATAATGAAATGTGCATTACAACTCATTTATTATTCAGCAGAGTAGAGATGGAAGCAAACTAGTGTTTGATATAGAAAAAGTGGTAAATAATGATAAGGCAAAAGGAAGAAAATCTAATGCTAACGCTGTGCTACCCGGTTTTTTAAGAGCGGGAAAAAGGGAAAAGAGTTTGTTGTAAAACGCACGCATTCCTCGGTTTTTCCTGGTGACACATGGAGTTTTTCTGTTGCAAAACCTATTTTTCATAGAACTTTGTTCAAGTTTGAGATGATTTTTTCCTCCTTGACTTGCAACTTGACAGAGATATTTATGCATTGTGTAGAATAGGTAGTACGTACGTTACGTACGTAGAAAACTCTAGTAAATGTCTTCCTAAACTTGTCCTTACAACCTAAAACGACATTTGAGTCCTCCTGTTTGTTGGTTTAATGAATTTTTAACTGCTTCGACGAACGAGTATTCTTTTCCCATGCTCTCTACCTTGTAAAATCTTATAAACTAAACACCGTCACTTTTTAGACGCCCAATTTGTCATTTTTGATCTAAACAACTCCGACAGCTGCTGTTCGTTCGTGGGGGGTTGGGGTGGGTGAGAAATGAGAAAATTAGTTTATTTAATATTTGAGACTTAAAAAAGTTTCCATCCTTGCTTGCGTTTAGTTTATTTTACCTTGAGAGATTGGATTTGCCATTAATTACAAAAAACGATGCGAAGGTCAACTTTTGCTGCGCTGAGGGGAAATAAATAAAATATTGGAATTTAGTGAAGAGAGGAAGTAGGAAATGGATGATTATGGTTGTAGGGTGGTTGACAGTAATCCATTTCTTAATAGGAGTATCAAAGTCTGTAATGACTTACTAAAGTGGGTTGGTCCAGTCCACACACGACATGAGACTCTTTTTATTTGGGCGTTGTGAACCAGATGGTCGGTCAACCCTGTTATTTTGGAAAAAAATATTGGTGAGAGTAATTTGAAATTTACGACGGGTTTTGCGTTGACATTTGATTCCGGTCGTTTTCTTTCATATTTCCTATGCATGCATGGGAGAAGGTAGACAGACTTCTTTCATGACTTTCTTCATTCAGGAAAGGCGGAATTTTATCAAAGTGACTCAATTGAATTATACCAATGTTCAAGACTATGTTTTCATGTCAGATACTGACTTGTTTTGTGCATCTACCTTTATCGTGAAAAATCCGGATATCTAGTAAAAGGATAAGGGCTTCATGAATTTTTCATGTTGCAATATCAATCTCCTGAGAATGGGTGATTTATTCCACTTGAGTTTTGACCGTAGGACCCATTAAAATATTTGATGGTCAAATTTCCCCTGAGTTGTGCTGTATAATTTGGATGAAATGTATTCTAATAAAAGTGTATGATTGCACAATGCACAAAATTGCTGAGTTTGTTTCAAAGTAGTAAATCTGGAAGAAAGCAATGACAATATTCTGTCTGGCCTGGCCCGCCTGAAGAGAGGTATTTTTTTATTACCTTGACTTCACACTTGGCCCGAGCTGTCCATTTGGAATTGGATAGAGAAGGGAGAGAGAGACTAGAACTACTAGAGTCAAGTAATTGTGAAGTTTTGTTGGAATTGTCTTATGCTCATGGTAATGTAGGGAAAAAGATAACAAAGTAGTTACTCAGCTGAGGCAAGAAGGGATGAGAGGGATAGGGAAGTAGAAGTAAAGTAAGTTCCTTTTCTCTTCTTTAGGTGGCCGCCGAAATAGGGAAAAGGGAATGAAGAAAGTGAGGCAGGGAGAGAAAGGTTTGCTTGCGTTGCATGTGAACTGGAGTGAATGTTGGTAGCATATGTGCGAAATGGCCAAAGCTTCCAATTGCCGAGGTTTTACTAGTCCTAACTACTAGACATTTTCAGAAAGTTCAACTCTCCTCAGACGACGACGTGAATCTTCTTCTTGGGAAGAAGAAGAAACTTTTCCTGGGTTGGTTTTGCCATCACGACGAACCAACCACCAAGACTGACTTGGCTTGGCTGGCTAGCAAGTGGCTTCTTGTCCATGCCATGCCATGCTATGCTATGCTGCACTTTAGTTTTAGGGAAGAAGAGGTAGTCTTTTGATTTCTCTTGTAGAAGAGAATGGAATCTTCTTCTTCATGCCCGACCGTTGTTAAATACATTGGCTACATTCGGTAACAAATGTAGTAGTTTTGAGTTTCTTCCTTATGATGGGGAGTGTGCCTTACTGGCTGAGAGGGGTCACATAGGCATAATCCGGGAGGGTACCCATATAAATTGGGTGGTGAGAAAAAAGGAAGAATTGAGAAAAAGCGGGTAGCAAGAGATGACGATGAGGTAGACTAGGTATATTATGATAAGGAAACCCTTTTTCTAAACTCGCATGCTTTTTCCTGTCCTGGCACTAACGGCGGGGTGACTTCTTGCTCCTTGGTGAGAAAAAAGGGCAGACGACAAAGAGAAAGTGTCAGCGAGTGGAGTTAGTCAGAGAAAAGAATCTGAGCGACGACACTTTCTTAATCTCGAGTTAATTTCTTGAGTCGGACGTGAAATGTTTTGTGCTTATAATCCTGCATTCTATACTGGGCTATTTGGTAGATATCCACTTGTTGTAAGTCTCATTGTTGCTATTTTTAAAAGTGATCTAATTTTTACACAAGGAAAATCAATTAATTGATATAAGAAGTCTACGTGTACGTGCAAGGGAAGAAATTGAGAGAGTTTTTATTTGGATTTGCTTGGATTGAAATTAATTAAAGGGAGAATGGATGTATGGCAAAGTGAGGATCAAAATATCAATGTTATGCTAATCGTATGCTTATTAGAGGAACGTGGTCAGTGGAGTGGAGTTTTAGATTGTCATTACTTCCACCTGGTAGGGGGGCTCCCATCCTCCATTTCCATTATTACTCTTTCCTTCCACATGTAATAAGTAGGAAGGCAGAGAAGAGTTTGGATTTAGGATCCCTTTTGACTAGGTTATTACTATGCAACGCACATAGGCTTTCTAGTATGATGGAAGGATGTAATCTCACAATGCAAGCTCAACTTCTAATGTAGTGTAGGTAGAATTTAAATGGTTATGTTTGAGTAAGAGAAGAAAATTCACCACGTAGAACCAGTCTCGAGTGATGGACACTCGAGTCGAGGGAATATGAATGATCAAATTTCTTAATATTTGATTTGTTTTTTATTTACAGTTTGGTGCTGAAGAGTTCCCTCAAGATTCTCCGAGGTATGCGTCACCCAAAGGGACCGGGCTCTACCCTGAGTCTACCTATTTCATGGGTAATTTACAATTGCAATTTTATTTTAATTCTTAACATGTGTAAGACAAGGCTGAGCATGTCGTGTATTTTCATTCAAGATGATTTTTTATTCTTCTATCTTGTCATTCCTCTTTAATTATTCAGAGATTGAGAAGATTAATTAATTCTGGAGAGGAATGTCGTTTTTTTCTGCTGTCGTCTGACGTGATATATGTTGTAATCCATTACTATTTCCTTCCTTTGTGATTAGCGACGATTTTGAAAGAAAATAATGAGGTGTTGAGGAACGTAAAGTTTTGTTTTCTCAACCAAGTAGTCCTTGTAAATATTCCGGGAGAAAGGAATGTGGGTTCTTTCAAACACGGCTTATTTGTGTACAATTTAGTGTTCCAGAGAAAATTCCTAGGAATTGTTCTTTGTTCAACTCGAGGCATGGCATGGCACTCGTCAGCCTTTTAGTGAACTGTGCTTTCTGGTTCATTTCCGGATTGCTAAATTTTTATATTTTTTTGCAATTCATCAGATGGAGGCGGAAATTCAGACTGGGGTTCTGGAGGTTCCCAAATGGGTCCCTCAGGCTATGGCCCCTACAACCCATCTATGATGTCATCACATTTATCGCAATCATATGCCCCACCCAACTCATCATCAGTTTGTGGCCCCAGTGGTATGGTTCACCTTACCTTCATCGAGCCATGAGTCAATGAATGTCCATGGCGGGTACAATAGTCACAGTCACTCTGGCCTTCCGCCTAGTAATGGTGACTCTCCACTCGTCGCCTCTTCCCTCCCACCCATGTCAACTTTCAGAGCATCATCGACTGGTGGACCTGGTCAAGGTGGTCTTCCTCCCTCATCCACCGCAAGCAATACAACGAGTCCCATGTACAATAGCCATAGCCCAGGCGTCGTCCCTCAGCCTTCTTCCGGACAAACGGGAGACACCGTAGCAAAGGCCTTGGCTTCCGTAAGTTGCTAATTAATTAATTTTTATAAGACTTATTTTTATTAATGAATCTTTTTTTTTTGTTTAGATTTATGCAACCGATCACAGTGCCAGTAGTTCGAGTCCTTGTACACCCGTGAACTCACCACCTCCTCTCACTTCAAGTGGTCAAGGATGGGGAAGGTCCTCAGGTGGCGTGACTCCATTCACGCCAACCAATCACCAACCAACTTCTCCTGGTTTCGGAGATCGTGCCATACAGATGNGTGACTCCATTCACGCCAACCAATCACCAACCAACTTCTCCTGGTTTCGGAGATCGTGCCATACAGATGGTAAATAATGTAATCAAAATTAACACTTTCAAAAGCATCTTGACTAACTAACATTGGTTTTGATGACTTAATAATCCTAATGATGAGTTATTGTGATGTGCGATTTGCTAAGATTTGTTTTGTTTTGTTTGTTTTTAACCTCAATAGGTAATCGGTCGGATTTTAAATGTGCAGGGTTCTCGGGGCATGGAAGGGGATTTAGAGGATGCGATGAACGTGTTGAGAAATCACGCGGAAAGTCCACATCCGTCTTTCCATGGAATGACGAACGTTCCTCCTCATCTGG
Organism: Thalassaphorura encarpata; assembly: GCA_009869925.1. Lineage (NCBI taxonomy): Eukaryota > Metazoa > Arthropoda > Collembola > Poduromorpha > Onychiuridae > Thalassaphorura > Thalassaphorura encarpata. The sequence continues at coordinate 15,805 of WJEZ01000849.1, forward strand.
CCAATCAACCACATTCCAATGGTGGAATCCTGGGGTATCCTCCTCCATTAGAGTCTCATATTGTAAGTTCAATTTTGAATTCACAGAGAAATCAGGATTGAATCGTCTTAATAATTTATTTTGATTATTTCTCAGAGTCCGCATGGAAATGGGAGCTCAGTCGGAGGAACGCAGAATTATGGTCCAATCGCATCACATTCTTCCAGTACTCAAGAAGGGTCACTCGGTGAAGCCCTAAAAATTGAAAGAACTAATCCACCAGCCACTTCCAAATCAAGTGCGTTTTTCTACATAATATAAAAAATTAGTCGATTCGAATAATTGTTAATTTTATATATTTTCTTGAATTTTTAGAAAAACGAAAAGAAGTCAATGTGGCTGATTCTGATTCGAAAGGAGATCTCCTGGGATTGGGATCAAACAATAGTAGCGCAAGTACTACTTCTTCTACATCTTCCATTGGGCCGAAAGGCTCTAAACGATCCCGCCGGTAAGAATTTGCTGAACGTTAAAATCAGGGATTCAATGATTTTTCGCCATATTTCATGGTATTTTATATTTTTGAATTTACAGAGGAAGTGGTGAAGATGAATATGACGAATCCGGAAACAAAATTCAACGAGAAAGAGAACGAAGGCAGGCTAATAATGCAAGGGAAAGGTACGTTGGGCATATTTACGCTAGATTTTTGGCCTTGATGCTCAGGAACTAATTAAAACTTAAATTATTTTCCAGAATTCGTATTCGAGATATCAACGAAGCATTAAAAGAACTGGGGCGAATGTGCATGCAGCATTTGAAATCTGACAAACCTCAAACAAAGTTAGGCATCTTGAATATGGCAGTTGAAGTAATCATGCAGCTCGAACAACAAGTCAGAGGTATGTTCTTTCATGACTGGAGAATTTAAACTATGTATTTGAGTTGGGCTAAATTGTATTATTTGTATTATTTAGAACGCAATCTGAACCCGAAAGCAGCTTGTCTAAAAAGAAGAGAAGAGGAAAAGGCAGAAGATGGTCCTAAAATCCCTGGGCATCCCTTAGCCCCACCTCCACATCTGACCCAATCCTTCCCATCGATGGCAGTGCCCGTGAGTCATGCTGATTTTCAGTAGCAGCACATCCGACGACGAAGTAAGCAAGGAAGAAAATTAAACGTGTTAACGACACATTATAATAAATACATTATAAGACAATTATTATTACAATTAATTAGAAGAGAACGACTTAGGACGACCCAGATCAAGTTATAAATATTCTACATATATCTTGTATGTAAACTACTAGACAAAGCGAGGCCTTTAGGGCCCATCATAGGTCCTAAAAAACTAAGGTTTCAAAACTTAAGTCGAATTCAACTTTCACATTGCCGACGAATCATTGTTGTAATATTGTAAAGCGGATTTCTTTTTAGTGGAGCCAACACAACGTTTCGTTGTGACTCCAAAGCAAAATCAGTGCAACTGTGTACAGTGACAACAACAACAGCCAGGCCAGGAGGGCAGAAATATTCTCTCTATTTACTAAGTATGCAAAGAAATTGTGAGTTTTAAGTTTGGAATGAATGATGATGATTTTGAAATAGATGATTTATACAAAATGAGTGTGATAATCTTGGTGACCATGTGTAAGGAGGTTGGGGATTTTGTAAGGCAGGTCAGGCGTTTTGTTGGGAACTGAAATGTGGAAATGTGTCCATTTTCCTCGGCTGCTTTCTTTTCTCTTGTTGTCTTTGGTTTGCGATTTTTTTTGCATGGGTTCACGGGACTCATTCCATTGCAATTGCGAGTTTGCTTAGATTTATTGTTTATGTGTAATTTAACAGTTTTAATTTGTAGTTGATGATGTATTTTAATTAGTGGTTTCGGCCAGATTTTAGTCTGAACAATTTAATTATTAGGATTTTTGAGCAATCATCAGAGCAATACACAGTAATGGAATTTGTTCTGTTTGTTTGGAACATGTTTAGCCATAAATCGCCATTGAGTTGGAATTTATTGCATTTTATTAGATGATTTTCTTTAGAGAAATTCTTTTTAGTGGTTGAATTATATTTACATTGTTTTATTTTGTGTGCCATAAGTATCCAATTGTCCATGATTAAGCTTCAATCTTAACTCAATTATTATTCCCATTGCTCCAAGTATCTCTAAGTCTTTTTCTTATTCATAATTATTAATTTTAATTAAATTACTTTGTGTAGTTGTTAACTTAGAGCAGCTTGCTCGGCGGCTCATTCACTCACATGTCCCATATTTTCATAATTTTTGCGTCATGGGCGCATTCCCTGCGCAGCAGATTATTTTGACCCATGAACTCGGTTGAATGACAATTTTTGACCTCAACTCGTATTTTAATCTTTTTAATCGAAACAGGTATTAGCACAGCTTGTCATGTCAATCAGTAACAAAACAAAGCAGCGGCTACTAATTGTAATTTAGTCTTCAGATTTTTATTTCTAACCTTAGATTTAATCATTATGTTGCAGCAGAAAGAAATAGAAATGTGTAGCTATTATAAAATACTATTCAAAATGCTTACCATTTGATTAATTAGTGATTAATATTATATTTTAGCCCTTAGTAATTATTATAATCCTCCGAGTGTCAACTTCCCTACGTCTGATTGCATTTCCTTACGAATTTGTTTTGGAATTTAATGTATTACGTACGATTACGACGACCTCCCAGTCTGTCTTATTTTATTTATTGTAATAATAATGTGGAATTTGTTGTAATAAGGAGGAAGGGAGATAGACAGGCGGCACTTTTCTGCGATGCAATAAGGAGGAAGGGAGATAGACACAGATAGGCGGCACTTTTCTGCGATGCATTGGCATTGCATGATACTCATTTGAAACCAATGCATCATTCATTGCGCTCATACTTGAAACTTAGTCTCGTTTTTTTTTGTGTTTTTTTTTTGTTCGTTTGTAAGTTTTTTGGTTGAATGTAGATCGGTCGGACTTTTTTTGTGTTTAGAGTCCAATTCGAAATATCAAAACGAACAGAACTCTCTTCCCTCTTGATATAAAAAAAGTTCACGTTGACAATTAATTAGTGGAATTACTTATTTATGCCAAAAACATTACATACATAAATATGCTTATAATATTTTTGCTGCTGCTAGGTTTGTTGTCAATTTTAATCTATTTTGTGTTTAGAGTCCAATTCGAAATATCAAAACGAACAGAGCTCTCTTCCCTCTTGATATAAAAAAAAGTTCACGTTGACAATTAATTAGTGGAATTACTTATTTATGCCAAAAACATTACATACATAAATATGCTTATAATATTTTTGCTGCTGCTAGGTTTGTTGTCAATTTTAATCTAATCCGCAAGATTAATCTTTGTTGGCAATTTATTTGAGAATTTAAAAAAAGGAAGCCTTGTGGTTGGTTGTAAAATGCTTCCATGGCCCGAAAATCTTTCATTTGTAAACTTGCCGACAAATATGATATGGATATGATGATGACATAGGAATTTTGTGTGGAAGGAAAGAATGTGAGAGAATGAAAAACTTATTGATGTTTCTTTAAAAATCAGTATAAATATCCAAGTACTGTAACTGGTAGAGTTAAATGAGTTGAATAAAACTTCATTTCAAAGCTACGTCAGAATTTTAATCTGGAAGTACAATTTATTTCTTTGTACAATTTAATTATGACTTAAATTTTTACTATACAAATTAATAATACTGCCACGGACATTAGACGTGGGTTCGTAACAGTTTAAGTTTATAAAAATTCACCACGCATGCATACGGTACGATATTTACCCAAAAATTCCACTAGGCCCAAATACAATTTTCCCAGGGAATCCCAACATTTAATATTTTTTTTCCTAGTTACCGATAAAACCCTAAAACCAGAATTTTATTCCCAAAAAATCCCAAATGAATCTTTCACACATTTTTAAATTTATCACCATTTCACTCATTCTCTATTCTAACGAGTTTTGAACACACAGCTTTAGATTTTTAACCAAAAGTGTGTCTTATTTGAGTAAAGCCCATAAAGAACATGACATGAGATTGTACATTCAAGGTAAAAAAACATTTGGAGCTGGGAAATTCGTCACGTTGTGATTTCCCAGTCTATTTATCATTGATTTCCAAATTATTTAGAATTTTCTAATTAGGTAGGCTAGGCCTTATCTTAAGGGACTCTAGGTTTGGCTAGGGATGATGATGAGGATGAACTGGACCAGAGGTGATGATGCGAATGTCCAGACGGAGATTGTGAATATGGTCTGAGGATATCTGATCCACTGTCTTCACTAATATTTTTGATTCTCTTGAGGCGAAAACACGTAACCATTGTAATCATACCTAGCAGCGTAAGGATGATTGTTCCTACCCCTGGAATTTTCACAAAATCTGGTTAGAACACTTTTCTCATGAAATTTAAGTCAACTCATGTCATACCGACAATGGCTGTAAATGCACCCATTTTGAGACAAACGCTATCTTGGCTATCTACATCAGATTTTAAACTTGAGGATTCTTCATCCTCTTGTAAAACTTTGAGTGCTTGAAACAAATTCATTTTTTCAGATAGGGTAGAATTCCGATCAGATTCGATTGCGTCTACTGAACGCTTTTGTACGTTCTTCACATTTCGCCAGTAACATGGTTGACTCTGCCAAAAAAATAATTTATAATCAGAAAATTCTTAACAAGAGTAGTTTAGTTTTAGCCTCAGCTTGACTTACCGGACATTGACCATGGCACATTCTCACATCACACTCAATGTAAAGTGCCGGTGATCCTGTGAACCGAAAAGTTTTTAGAAAAGCAAAGACTTGTGTTTCATATACATTTGTATGACTCCATGTCCCTCGGAACGGACTCATCAATTTGCTATCAACTGGACATCTAAATAAGCAGAAATTTAATTAGCATGAAAGTCCATAGCCGTAGCCTTCAGTTTTATTTACCCGTAGTGATCAATGAGTTGGATTCTCTTGGAAGCACCATTGTGAGCATAGCAGTCATTCACGACGATATCAAAACCATCGTATTGACTTCTCATGTAAATCATGAGCGTTAATGGGTCACCCACGCGGACTGGACCCCCGACTCTAGTTCCTGATGCTCCAAACCTACAAAAAAATTCATTCAGTTCAGTTTCCAGTTAAACTTTTTTATCACTCAAATGCATGTGCATTGTTTCAACAACAACTGCAAAAAAAAAAGAAATCGTGTAAACCGACGGGCGTTCTCGTTCGTAACGTACCCATATCGAACTTCCATGTAACACTCGGGTGGCGTGAGTGTAAAAACTACCGGGTTTCCTGTGGCGACCCTAAAAGTACATTGGACAATTAATTAATTAGGTTAAAACCAACCAGAGTGGGGCTTTTACGACTACTTACTCTACGTCCAGGAATGGAAACGTGACAGTTTTCCAGAAGTCATAGCCATACTCACAAGTGACTTTAAAATGTTCATCCCACTCTTCCTCTATCATTGGATTGTACTGCACCGTTACAGTGTTCCACATGAAGTTTTTCTACAAGAATAAAAACAACAAACGAAACCATCCATGTAATTGTTCTTTCAATGCAGTTGACAATTAACCGTTTAGGCTGCTTGGCTTAGGCATTTAAAATTTAAAACTCTTCTTCCGGACATGGATACATACAGATTTCATTACTACTTTACTTTGTGTATTGAATGGCTAAGGAAGATTCTAATTCTTACCGAAGGTTCTTTTCGTCCTTCTACGTGGTTAGATGCTCCAAGGGTTCCGCAACGATTGAGTCGGATCAGATATTCATAAAAATCCCGTCCTGTCCCAATAAGGAAGATTCCAATTCTTACCGAAGGTTCTTTTCGTCCTTCTACGTGGTTAGATGCTCCAAGGGTTCCGCAACGATTGAGTCGGATCAGATATTCATAAAAATCCCGTCCTGTCCCGTTCACGTAAACGCAGTCCGGATCATATGAATAACCTGGAATAGATTTTTTCAAGTTTTTATTTTATTCTGAGCTTTTTTTATTTGTTTTTCATGTTATGGGAAATTAAAATGTTTGAATTATTTCCTTGAATTTACAATTTGCAGCCGCACCTCAATTTAACGTTATTCACAGCTGTAGCAGCTCACGGATTAGCCGCCCTTTTTTCTTTTGCTTTGTTATTTTGCAAACTAACGGAGAAACGGGACTAAAAAAGCCAAGGCAAGGCAATACCTTGGATGGGTGGCTTGGTTGTCTATGCTATATTCCATAAAATTTTCGTTAGGGCCAATTATGTCTCATTTTGGCAAGAAAAACAATGGTGAAAAGCATATTTCGTTTTTTTCTTGCTTTCTTGTAAATGAAATGTCAATGTCGTCTTTTGCTTGTTCTCTCGTGATTGGATATCCTCGAGGGACTTTTACACATGAAGAAGCGTTTGCCGAACACGAGTCATTCTTAAGTTT
>WJEZ01000850.1:0-22228 GCA_009869925.1 Thalassaphorura encarpata
CAAGTACAAATAACATCTTAAGATAAGACTGCCTGCTTTTAAAGTCAGAACATAAAGTACAGATAACCAGCACTAGAAGGGGAAAAGGTTTTGTTTACTTATTGATTGATATTTCTGACAGAATCATAAAAATAGGTGGACATTAGCGGTATGTGTTGGTTCAAGGATTCCTTCCAATTAATCCTTAATTATTTAATCCAAAACAGCATCCTAACAGTTTCAACATTTGTCCATTAATATAATACAATATTTCATAAAATGAAGTATCTAAATATTGGCCCATTGAATAAACTATTTAGCTTACTGTTTGACATCTGCTGACCTGAAAATGTCGAAATTTCACATTTTGATTAATTGGGCGAGTGTAACGGAGCGAAACGAAATGAGCGAAGTAAAACGAAGCACTTATGATCGAACCTCTCGTTTTCTGTATGTATATCTGTTCATTTTAGCTAATTGGTTACCATGGCTATATTGCTTGATCAACAATGTCAGGCAAGTCAAGCTATTCCTCGGTTTGGAATGCCGAATGTATATCTGTGCATTTGAACTATGATCAAAGTACGCTTTGTCTTTGTAACTTTTCTTGTGATTTGGATTTACAATTTCGGATGCCATGACTGGACTAGAATTTATGGTAAAAATGGAGGTATAACTTATGACGATACGATCAGATATTCCGTCTCTGAACAAACTAACTAAGACTTAAATTATGATGTCAAACCAAACAGGAATTTGAGGACGTAGAAATTACTTGACCGATCACAATGCAAACTGTTCAGAGAAAAGATTGTTCATTGGCTCAAGCGGTCATAGAAAGAATGCAGCAGTCACAGTTCAGAACTAAAGTACAAATAGTTGACATTTTATAATGAACAATCACGACTGGATAATTCTAAAATTTTGGGAACCTCAAGCATGTATATGTGGGTATATGTGTGTATATGTAGTTTAAGTTGTCTAAAAAATTTAAGCCCAGATCTTTTGAATTTATACTTGTAAATTCAAATTTAGTTAACCTACATCTATAGTCCTCCTGACCGTCACTTCCACTTTTTACATGAAATTATTTTCATTTTAACGAAGAAAGGACGTTTTAATTTATAGTCCGAAAGATAAAAATCATTTTGCTTTCAACTTTGTCACTTTTCACTTTCCTTTAAAAGCTGAACCTCACTCAATTTTCAAAAGTGATGGAAAAGCAAAATAAAGTGAAATTATTTGACTATAGATGGTACAAAGTGAAAAGTGAAAACGAAGGAAAGGAATTTATTTTGCTTTTGACTAAAAATTGGCAGAAAGCAAATTACTCATTTTCACGAAAAGTGACAAAATACGCGTGAAAGGGAGGACTATGTACTTAGATATAGCTTAATATTGACTTGCTGTGACTCAAAAATTTGCATTTTTATTTTTTTCAAACTTGATTGTGTAAGAATAATTTATTAGCTCCTTTACACTCGCCCTCATATTGCGCAACCAATGCGGGACGAAATACATCCTAGTTTAATTTTATATAAAAAAATCGAAAGTTACCCACCCCGGGCAGGGTAAATCATCATATCATATGGATATCGCCATTCGCCAAATATATTTAACATTTTAAGCTACCATTTATGAAAATCTCTCCAGCAGTCTCGGAGAAGCTGTGACGGACAAACAGATGTACAAGGTCTGAATTTTATGTGTATAGATAATTTCATAAAAATTTGAAAGTTTCCATATGCCGTAACTTCGTTTTCAAAGCAAAAGTATAATATAAAAGCTACGTACATTAAAAAATTCAGTACATTAGAATATTAAAAAAATAGAGGTCAATAAATTCATATACACATTTACTCTTGCGTCCGAAAATATTTGCATGGTACCTAGGCAGTGATAAAATTTTGAAAACTTGGGCAAACAAGTTTTTTGTGAATAAACTATCGGTTAAACAGAAAACTTTCTCGAGTTGACTGAAACCGTTTACTCTTTTCTAAAACGCTAAGGTTTGAAAGGCTATCTTGCCTGGAAACAAAATGATGGCTAGCGCAGAGAGTCGTATCAGTCTTGCTGAGGAAGATGAAATACCAGCAATGGAAGAAAATCCAGATGAAAATCGGAGTGGTCGGATGCAAAGTGGCAGAATCCCAACATCAATGGAAGCCATGGTACGAAAAGAAGTGGAGCAGATCATTAAAACTGGAGATCTGACCGGATCATCAGGACAAACCCATTCAGGAGAAGCACAAGGTCATGGCGAAGAATCAGTCAACATTTCACGCCATTCGACCAAAACCCTTCGTTGGATCGTTGGGCTCATGGAAGGAGCATTTGGAACATCAGACACACCTTCTTTTCCAATGTTCAACATTCCGAATGTTCCTTTTGAAGAGAGAAAAATTATTTTGCTAGACTACGAAATGGCGGATTTTGAACAACCAGTGACTTATGAGAATATGTCCTCACTCAGCAAAATCTTCAATGTCAACGTTAAGTTTCGGGTAATGTCACTCACAAAGTAATTACCACAAAATCCGAGTGAAGAAAATTAAATTTTACTGGACTTTTAGGTTGGCTTGGACCCCGAGTCCAGGAACGAATCTTTCATCCTAAAAGTTCCCCCAGAGGGAAAAGATGAACGAGAATTAGTCGAAATGTCAAAATCTGATCGGCGTGAAGTATTTTGCTACACAAGAGTTTTTCCACATTTGCAACAATGGTGTTGGGAGCAAAATGTGGAAGTTGTATTCGCAGTTCCACGATGCTATTTTGCACGGCAAAATCGAAAGCTTGACATTCGCCCTGTTACAAACGTAATGGAAAATATCCCTGATGCTGAATCTGTTCTTGTGTTCCAAGATTTACGTCCGGCAGGATTTGGCAAGCGTCATTTCGTCGAAGGCTTGTCGATCGAAGAAGTCAAGGCGGCACTTTGTGAAATTGCAAAAATCCATGCTATTTCCTACGCCATACAACAAAGGACTCAAGTAGACATTGATGAGCTTTTTTCAGTTCTTTACAAACCAATTGATGCTGCTCTCATGTATGACGTAAGTGAAGAAATCTAACCTTGGAAATTAAGGCGAACTCTAATGTATAATTTAATTTTAACAGGTACTGCTAGAAGACGCTTTTCCAGTATTCATCAATTTCCTCAAAAAGTCCAAAGTTGAATCATCAGCCCTAAGTGAGAAAATCATTTCGCTGCAGGGTAAGATTCGTGGCATCCTGACCAGTCTCCTTACCCCTCATTCACATCCTTATCCAACTTGTTTGACTCACATGGACTTTTGGTGTGATAACATTGTTTTTCGGAGAAAGGATTCATGGGAAAATATTAGACAATCTTGGGATAATACGACAGAAGCGACTGATCCAGATACTCAGGATACACTTAGCACTGGTTCTGAAACACGGCTTGGAAATCACGATCACGCACCAACGAGCAATCCTCGTCTCAACGAAATCTTGAATAGTAAGGTTGATACACGAATTCATGATTCAGCCTTGGAATGTCGAATCCTGGATTGGCAAATGGCTTCTTTTGGACGGCCTACTCATGACATTGCAATTTTACTCCTCACTTCTTTGCCTACAGAACTTAGGAGGAAACACACTCATGGATTAATCAGTTACTACTACCAAGTTTTTAGGGTAAGGAGCTGCGAATGCGCATATATTCTGAATTATATACATAAACATTTGGATGGTTTTGTTTGATTTAGAATTCTGCCAACATTTTTGGAACTGAAATCTATTTTGATGTTCATTGGCTTATGGATGAATACAAACGAAGTAAATTGTTGGCCCTTTTGTTCATTATTGCGAGTGCGGAGTTGGCTACTTCGGATCCTTCGACCCACGAGCGTCTAATTGACATTGTGTCGGAGTTGGCTGCTGAAGGACAAATTTAAAAACGGACAAATAGATATGAACATCTGATATGATACAAATAAATGTGATCTACTGAATTTGTGGACGAATAAAACCAAAATAACAGTGCTCAATATTCAACTACAAGAATTTTATTATTTTATTTAGTTAGCTTAAGTAAGAATTCCAACACACCAAATTCCATCATTAGTTCGAAAATTCGATATGTCTTTGGAATAAAACTTGGAATCTTTGCAATGTCCGGAGTTCCCAGAATGAGCCAGAAGAGGCAATACGCCAATCCATGAGTGGTAAAGAATTTGAGAAATTCTGCTGCACTTCTCTTTGCTTTCAGCCCCGATTTAACGAGTAATAACCTCTCATAATTCGCGTAATAAAGTTCCACAGCTTTGAGAATATTCTCCTTAGACAAATCTGGCAAGTGTAGATTCTCTACGATGTAGATTGACAAATCAAAGGCAGGGTCGCCATAAGCCAACATTTGCCAATCGATAATTTTCATGTCAATTTTTGAAGCAGCTTCCCCTTTTACCAAAATATTGTGTGTCCAGAGGTCCCCATGAAGGGCTGAGGGAGTAATTCTGACCAGCCATCAGAATTTTCTGAAAAATCTCTGGGGTCTTGGGCTCCAGTTTTTTATAAGCTGCTGTTATTTCTGGCGTTGTACGTGGATTCTCTTCTAGGATTTTGTAAACTGCCGGAAAACCCAACGTTATCCAGTTATGTAGTTCTGGAACTTTCCGCTGTCCTTTGCACTGTTCGATTGGTTGAAGAGTTCTTGGAAACCATTCGAATAATTCTGGTAATTTTGCACCTCGACTTGTCTCTAGAATATCCGACGCAGCATGAAATTTTGCAAGGAAATCGAGTCCCTTGGAAAAATAAGGTGGAGCTGCACTGTCATTGTCACCGAATAGTCCAAAATTCCCATCAAACTTTATCATGAAAAATCCTCTGGGTGTTAAATCATGCATGATAAGAACAGACGAATAGGGAATTTGTTCTGTCAAATTTTCTTGTTGAATTTTGGAATAAACTAACGGACATAAATATTCATCCAACTCTGGCAGGACTTTGACAAATTCTGGAAACAACTTTTGATAAGCATTTATCTCAATTTTGTCAAAATGGTCAAGCAAGACCAATTTTCTTGATTCTGGGTCACCCGGAAGTAGTTTGCAAATTAATTGCCATTGATGTTCTTGACTTCCTTCACAAGTCTTAAATTCCACTCGAGTCATCTCACTCAAAAATCCTTTTTCGTCAAGTTTGTTATTTTCAATCAACTGAAAAGTGTTGGGCAAAATTCTAAGGTTAAGGACTGTGGAAAACCACTGCTCGGTTATTTCCGAACTGCTGTTTGGTACAATAGCTGCCATTGCAATTGGGAGTATAGTAATTTTTCGCACTATCAAAAGAAATGTTATAATATTTTAAAATAATACTATCACTGCACCACTACTACCGCCCGCCAATAGTATAGTGTCAGATTTAACATGTTGATCACATTACATGTTGTCCTCGTCACATAAACTCGACTCGTGTGGTTTTGTACGTGTTGTAGAGTTTTCAATTGAACTGTGTAAATGTAACACAACACTTTTCACAGTAGTTTACATTTACACTTTAGTAGGACCATGATGATTGATAAGAGCAAGCAGGAAGGTATAGGAAGGCATGCCAAATGAGAATCTGAATCTACAGATACATAATTAGCTCAATTTGACATAAAAATTGGAAACACATTTTCGGCTTATTTCAGTCGAATATTGAAATGAGAATTTAACTGGTATTAATTCAACTGTTTTCTGCCTGTCAACACTCTCGGATATCAAAATTCTAATTCATATTACATAAATAAGAAAAAATGGATTTGTCAACAAACTTAGTAGAATAGCAAATAAATCATGAATGTACAGGGGCTATGTGCAACATGACATATTACACAGAAATTAAGACAGGAGAAAGAACGGGTGAGTCCATATGCAAAAAACTTCCACAAGACTCTCCTCTATCAAAATTATTGTTGAAGAAAAGATTTTTCTAAAAATCTACTGTAAAAAATTTAAGTTAGAGCAAACCGTGCATTATTGCATATGGTAGATACGGTGATATGTTTAGCTTTAAAAACGTTTTGTTAACAATTTCTTATCAGCATTTACATTACAAGTCCAAAAGATTTTGATCACATCAAGATCATGTCCTTAAGGTGTGGTCAAGACCATATTTACACACAAAAACTGAAATGCACTCCTGTTAGAATACTGGGCTGACGAGCCTAAACTTATATAACTGGTTTCAATTTGAAAAGATTGATTATCATCTTGCCCAGGCCCAGTCAGCCAAGCTTTTTTTCAAAGATCACTATTTGCGTTAAGTGTTGGACGTGTTTATTGCGGAATGTTGAGCTAGTTCTGCCCTATTGCACTACACTTGCTTAGAATTTTGCAGCAGGTAATATTCCATTCATCTTCAAACTCCTAGTTTCATTCAGTGCACAGATTTTCAGTTGTGTTTCTCTTGCCTTCAACAAATCAACACAAAATATAAAATCTTCGGAGAACTTCACAATTATTTTACTTTTTCATATTATTCTAGAGAAAACAAACAATGTAAGTCACTTCATAGTCTTGAACTCTTGAATCCATTAAGCATATCATTAAAATTTATTGAAAATTGTAGATAATGGCCCAAATACGAATTGCTTCCCGTGAAGATATTCCTGAGCTTGTAATGCTCATCAACGGCGCCTACCTTGGGACAGAAGGATGGACAAATTCACTAGAGTTTTTGGTCGGTTTAAGATCCAATCCGGAATTAGTCCAATCCAAAATGAATGAGAAGAACGCAGCTTTCATTGTATATGTTGAGGACCCCGTCCAAGGAGGAAGAATATTGGGTTGTGTCCAAGTACAAACAAAAGTAAAAAATGGACAATTAATTGGTAAACTGGAACTTCTAGCAGTTTTTCCAAAAACTCAAGGTCAAGGAATCGGGAAGAAATTAATTAGCGCAGCTGAAACTTGGGCCGAAGAAAAGGGCTGCGTATGTCTCAATTTAAGCATTGTCCATATCAGAGACTCTCTCATACGATGGTACGAACGACTCGGATTCGTTTACACTGGAGAAGATGAACACTTTAAACTTGACCCTAATATTGGAGTTTTGAGAGATGATTTGAAATATCCTGTGTATGAAAGACCCATTCGACGGAAAACTGATTAAAAAAATTATTTTGATTTGTATACTATAATGAGAAATATTTTTAATTTTGAACCAATAAATTCATCCATGTTTCAGTTATCGAAAATTGTATATACATTCTCAATATAAGACATAAATCGGACGTAAGAGTTAGTTATTGTAGAAACCCTTTGAATAAGAAATTGATAAAATTAAGAGAAAACTGCTGTACATAAAATTACGTAAGATATTTTGAGTAGGAGACGATTGCCTCGTAGCCCTGCTGTATAGACATATAACCTTGGTCCACCAGGTTTAACTTGATGTGTAATATGTAAATAAGTTTAACTCGTTCTACCCTTTTGCATTTGGTCTGTTCATTGATTGATATGACATAGCATAGAGTCAAGGTTAAAGTCATGACTGATGATTTAATGAATTACTTGGTTTCATCACACGTAGGCTTATTAGGTCCAACTTATTCAATACTCTAGTGGGTACAGATACTGAACTGAAGTGTTTGTCTACAGTGTGCATGATACAAAGCAGAAACAACTTTATAAGCTCAGTTAGTCAAGTGGAAAGTGGGATTGAAATTGGCCTTTTAACTCAAACCATTCCGACACTTCTCTGTCGCACTCATTCTAAGCGTATCCTCTGGAGCATCAGACACGTGTGGGTTAAAAATTAAGTTATTTTTCTTCCTACAAAAATAAAAGGTATAATTATTTCAATAAATACACTGGATTGGAAATTCTGGGAAATTATATAATTTGTCTGCTCCTTCTTTTCAGAAACTAAATAAAAAACAATGGGACATTTCAGAGCAGCACGTCCAGGAGATGTTCCAGAATTAATGGTTCTTGTCCACAGTGCTTATCGCGGAGAAGGATCTAAACGAGGATGGACGACTGAGGCTGATCTGTTGGATGGTTCTAGAACAGATGAAGGAACATTGTTGTCTCAAATAGAATCAGAAAATTCTGTGATTCTTACTTACTGTGAAGGTGATCGAATGTTGGGCTGTATTCTTTTAGAGCCCGTTTTCAAGAAAGGTGAACTAAAATGTAAAGTCGGACTCCTCACAGTTTCTCCTGAACTTCAGGGAAAAGGTATTGGGAAAAAATTACTTGAAGCAGGTGAAAAATGGGCACTTGAGCGAGGATGCGTGGCTCAGCTCATGACTGTCATTTCAACCCGAGAGGAACTCATTGCTTTTTACGAACGTCGATCAAGAAAGGTGAACTAAAATGTAAAGTCGGACTCCTCACAGTTTCTCCTGAACTTCAGGGAAAAGGAATTGGGAAAAAATTACTTGAAGCAGGTGAGAAATGGGCACTTGAGCGAGGATGCGTGGCTCAGCTCATGACTGTCATTTCAACCCGAGAGGAACTCATTGCTTTTTACGAACGTCGTGGATTCGTCAATACTGGAGAAAAAGAACCATTTTTTACAGATCCCAAGTTTGGAATTCCAAAAGTTTCGCATATTGAATTTGATGTGTTTGAAAAACGGCTGTAAGTAAAATTGGTGTGTATTTTAAAATTAATGTAAATGAAAAATATTTAAACTACAAATACTCAAAAATGAATAAAATTGGTCCACGTTGTGTTGCTATGAAAATTGTACCTCGTGTTTATTTTCGCCACTCTGTCACTCGATTCGAGATTACCGAATGCATTAACTAGAAACTTTAAACTAAAAATAAATTCAGCACTAGCTGTGACTTTCTAAATTTTCTGTGGGTCAAAATTATCCAAATTCTGAAGCCAAACGATTTACTATGGAGCTTCAATTCGTGGACGCCGAAGGTGTTCAATTGGCAGAATGGTTAGAAGGTGTATTAAAATCTTATTGCGTGGATCTTGCCAAGAGAAAACTGGGAAACCCTGCTGAAGGTCAACAATCACCAAGTGCCGATGCCCTTGAGGAAGTCAAGAAAAAAATGTACCTCTTTATTTCCAGTATCAAATTTGACAAATTCAAAAAGGAAGCTGAAGATTTGACTGAGGATTTGCTCAAAGTGGAAATCGGTTATTACGTAAGGTTTTTATTGCCATTTATTTTTTCAAAATTTTTAATAGCCTTCCCAAATTTATAGGTTGGTGATAGACAAGTTCTGCGAAAAGAAAATTTTCTTATCCATGTCTCTAGGACCGTAAAACTCCAAGACCAGACGCAATCCATTGAGAAACTTTTAGAAACGGATATGAGAGAAATCGATTTTTACACAGTTTTCGTTCCACAGGTTGAGGTAAGCATATTTAAAACTTTTCATTTTTAAAGTCAATAGGGAAAAATTGAAATTATTCTATTTATTTCAGGATTGGGCGATTAAAGCCGGAGCCAACATTAAATTTGCTCTTCCGACTTGTTTCTTTGGAGAATATGAAGTGGACAAACCAGAGCGTACAAATTTCTTTGAGTTTGGCCCAGAACCACAAACGTCAGCCCCAAGCACAAGCTGAACTTGGGGACCAAGGAGAATTAGGATCGCCTTGTCCTTTTCATGGGAACTCAAAATCTGCTGGAGAGACTAGAGCTATTTTGATTTTGCATGATTTGGACAAGGTCAATTTTCGTATGATGACGGATAGTAAATTGAAAGTTGAGGAAGCAAAGGCAGTTTTGAGAGAATTGGCTCAAATCCATGCGACTTCATGGGCTTATCAAAAAGTCACCAAAAAACCACTTGCTCAAACTTGGCCATTCTTGTTGCGGCCAAAAGAATCGGTTCCAGTTTGTGTGGTAAAAAATTCCAAAATATACCATACGATTTGACCTAATTTTCTGGTCTTAATTTCAGACAACTTATTGAAGAAGGGATTAACGCCTTATTGAAATGCATGAAAAGTCGTTTGAAAAAAGTCAATGGAGAAGTAGACTTGGCTGAGCGATTGAGCGCAGTTCGTCCAAAACTGACTGGGATTCTTTACGTACTGATGACGCCACCAAATCCCCCTAACCCGTCATGTGTAATCAACCTTGACCTACAATATCGAAACATTGCTCTGCGTCAAATGGATGGAAAGCCTTTGCCAGTACAACATAGTTCGAAGTCTGAAAATATTGAATGCCGAATCACTCAATGGAAACTTGCGAGTGTTGGATCTCCAATGCACGACNATCAACCTTGACCTACAATATCGAAACATTGCTCTGCGTCAAATGGATGGAAAGCCTTTGCCAGTACAACATAGTTCGAAGTCTGAAAATATTGAATGCCGAATCACTCAATGGAAACTTGCGAGTGTTGGATCTCCAATGCACGACGTTGCATTTTTACTCCTTACATCTTTGCCACCTGAAGTCCGTCGAAAATACACTGAAGAACTCATTGGGTTTTATTATCGAGCTTTTCGTGTGAGTTTTACAGTCATAATTATTTAGCAACGACGGTAATAAAGGGAACAAAATTGGAATTATATTTGTTTGTAGAAAGTGGCCAAGCGTTTTGGCCTTCGACTCGGGTTCAAACAGGAATTACTTGAGGCTGAATTTGAAAAAAGTATTTTCCTCGCCCTACTTTTGATCATTGGAAATTTTGAAGAGGGTATGACTGAGGTTCCGGAAGCCGTCCTGGAATCCTTCCAAGCTGCTTTAGAAGACGTGGCTGCTTCTGGATTTCTTTAATTCTTTCGACTTGTTTTTCAACTCAAATCATTGTCAAAGTTATAATCAAAATTTCAAATTATTTGTCAAATTCTAAAAGTTAGTGAGTTTGATAAGAATGTGGAATTTTGATGCATATTAAAGAGTAAAGAGGCTTGATTTTTTTAACTTCCATTGACAGTAAACATAATTGTGTTCCTTTCTTTGTCTTTCAATCCGATATCTTTCGTTTCATCTGATCAAAAAATTGTTAAAAAGCCAATTAATTAAAGAACCTAGAAATTAAATTTCAAAATCAGAATCACGCAAAAGTCAGAAAAATCAGATTGCATGAGAGGTCTGGGGCAAGTTGGACAAAATTTACAGAATCAGGCGCGTAACTTTTTTGACCGTTGGTAATAACAAAAGTCAAATTCCTTCAAATCGAGTGAAAGAAAAACAACAGTATATTCTTTATCTTGTTTAATTGACCGGTCAGGTCAGGGTGAGGTCAAACAGGGTCACGGGTCAGATCAATTTTTGGATCCTGGATATTTTGTCCATTGTCCACTACAGTAGTTTGACCGATTCAGCTCATCTCAACTACTGAAGAAAGAAAATTGCTCCCGGCTCCAACCGACCAACGGAAAAGCAGAACCTAAGTTGTTTTTCTAGTAGAATCTCGGTATGTTTAACGTTTGTTTTGAATTTCATGAAATATGCTCTTGAAGAGGAGGACCGTATGTATTAAGGTGGATTAGACATAAAAACTTTTATTGAATTTTAAGGCAAACTCGGCATGTAAACCATTCTCACAAAGGAAGATGCAGAAATCACATAATACCCAGAAGAGCCTCTCATCGTCGTCATTACCAGGGACAGGAAGACCACCCCCTCGTCCAGTCCCGGCAATAAATCCCATTTCTTCTAATAGGTTGGTTAACTACGACAAATTCATACATAACAAGTTTACGAAGGAATCAACCTTATAATAATAAGCTTGAATTTTTGAACACAGAGGCAGATTTGGACTCTTGGCTCGAGCTCTTGCAAATGAAGTTGACGGCGGTGGTGGAGACTCAGATATGAGTCCAAACTCAATTCGAAATTTCATGAATCCTCTAAGGAGTCAATTAGGATTGGCCCCAATCACAGCTCCTCTTCCAAGTTTGTCCGATGACCCCGAAACGGAAGAATTTGTTCATCATGAGCTCAAAGCTAGCGCTAAATCTGATCCTTTGCCACGTTCCTTACCCCAAGAACGAGAAGTTAACGAAGGTGGGGATAGGATTGCAAATGCAACTCCTGTTCCATTCCATAATCATACAAATCCACCAAAGAGAGTATTAGTGGAGGCACCACTTAGCAATCCTCCTTGTCCTCCTCCCGTCCCTTCAATTGAGGCAGAGGCAGAATGCGTGAAACCAAGCGTTGAAACAAAAATAATGAACAGTGATCACATAACTGTGAGAAAACCCCGGCCTTTGAATTTGCCTATACCTCGAGTTGTGCCTCCAAACCCGAATCAAACGATTATACCGAAATCCGAACCGGAATTTAGTCCGAATACAGCTGATTTTAAAACGGCACTGCAAACTGATTTTTGTCCACCAACGCCAACTCCCATAGTTCCACCTCCAGCTCCATTTATTATTGAGAAAATTAAAGATGTGACAGAAGAAACCGGAGTTGGAAATGAGCAGAACATTGAGCCACCAAAATCTGGACCCATTTCCCAATCAATTCAAGGTCCCACAGTTGCAGTCAGAATTCCTCAAAAAGCAAATGAGTAAATCTGCTACTGCTTTGCCTCCTGCATCTGCTGCTGCTGCCCCTGGGGATTCTACTGGAAATGGGAACGGAACTAGAACGATCAATAAAAATATTACTGGTCCTGTTCTCCAAAATAATCGCTTGCCGAGTACACCTAGTGGAATTGCCATCACCATTTCTAGGTCCACCTGCTGCGCCTTTGTCAAGTGCCAAAAAGAAAACTAAGAAATCCAGTGGAGGATCAGGGTGGAAATTTGCCAATGACACAGTTCTGGGCAAAGAGTATCTCATCTTGAAAGAACTTGGGAAGGGCGGGTGTGGCCAAGTGTTTTTGGTAAGTGAATTTATAAATTTATTTATAACACAATAAATTGGATAAATCACCGTCTTATTAACACTTTTCAGGTTATGGAAAAAGAGAGTCGTCAATTATTTGCCTTGAAAAAAGTGAATTTGGCAGGATTTGACCCGTCCAGCATTCAAGAGTGCATCAATGAAGTCACAATGCTCATTGAATTAAAAGATAGCGAGTTGGTTATTCAAATTGATTCTTGGTAAGCTCTTATGTTAATATATTTTGACCTTATAGAAATGTATCAGTATTCATTCTCTGTGAATATTTAAATTTGTTTAGGGAAATGAACCAAACTGATAATACGATGAAAATTATCATGGAATATGGACATTGCGATCTGAATAAATCCTTGAATAAATCAAATCGAATCTCATTTTCAAAACTTAAGTTCATTTGGGAGCGATTACTTCAAATTGTCGAAGTTATCCATAGTCGTGGTGAGTTAATAATTTAAATGCATTGAATTTTATTTTGGAAATTTTAATAATTTAACTTTTTCAGGAATTGTACATGCGGATCTGAAGCCTGCAAATTTTGTATGGGATTGGAGAAAATCTAAAAATAATTGATTTTGGGATTGCCAATCGACTTCAAACGGATCACACGAGTATTCCAACATTAAACCCCAAAGGCACACTCAATTTCATTAGCCCAGAAACGATTCGTCCAGATGCTTTTGGAAGAGCAAAGGTAAATTTATTGTTTTTCATTACCAAAAGATTAAAAATTTAATTACATTTTCTTTTCTGTTACTGTAGATTGGAGGATCACACGAGCATTCCAACCTTAAATCCCAAAGGCACACTCAATTTTATTAGCCCAGAAACGATTCGTCCAGATGCTTTTGGAAGAGCAAAGGTAAAATTGTTGTTTTTCATTACCAAAAGATTAAAAATTTAATTACATTTTCTTTTCTGTTACTGTAGATTGGACCAAAATCCGATATCTGGTCACTCGGATGTATTCTTTATTTGATGGTCTATGGAAGAACTCCCTTCCAGGACATTACTCATCAGGTTTCAAAAATGAATGCAATCATAACTGGAAACATTCCTTATCCTCCCCCTCCCACCCAATTCCAAAACTCATCCGTCATCTCTGTTTTGAAACTTTGTTTCGAATTGGACACAAGAAAAAGACCAACAGCCACGGATTTGCTCAAACACCCATTCTTCTATGAAAGTTCGTTCAATGAGAGGCCAGTGGGAAAGGAGAATTAATTTAATTAATTAATCAAGTTTCATTTAAACTGCACACACGGAACAGGTCCGACTCAGAACGAGAGTTCAATTAAGTTTTACCTTTCATAAGTTTTAATTGCTATTGCTCTGTTTTGCAATATAGTACATGATTTTAATATTAGTTGGCTTTGACCTTAATGTTGTAAAAAAACATCAAATTAAATTCATAATCGCAAGCTTCGCACAACTTTTCGGTAACTGGTTTTAATTCTTGCTTTGCTTGGGAATTTACATTACATGCTGAGTATTTAAATGGGTAGATACAAACACCGCAACCGCTTACGCTTAAATTTAGTTAATATTCTCCTGTCTACTTTGATATGCACATAATCCTAGGAATAATCATGATGATATGTTATAATAGTTTTTACATTTTGAGAATTGAGAAATTTCAATTTCGACTAACAAGTACGTAACAGCAAAATAAAAATTGAACAAAACAAGTTATAACAAAAACAAAAAAGAAATAACAATGCTATTTTCTAAGCTCGACATTGGCATATTGGCACTTGCACGCAATCTAAGACAATTTATTTTAGCCAGAGAATAAAAGTTGACCCAAGGGCACAAAGCTAATGCTGCTTCCGTTGATCTTGAACAAATTGCTCAGACTTGTCAAATTGGGGAGCATAAAATTGGACAAAACTAGAATAATATGGAAAAATAAAATTAATTTATAGAAAAACTGAGGGAATATTTGTCCAAACTTACAAAAAATATGGAAAAATAAAATTAATTTATAGAAAAACTGAGGGAGTATTTGTCCAAACTTACAAAATCGACCTTGTCCATGAGAGTTTCTGCCTGAGACAGGGAAATTTCTGGATGATGGGATGGATTTATATGCTCGTTTCGTCTAAAATTGATGTTTTTTTTCAAAATTATTTTGAATTAATTCAAAATTATGTTTTTTGGAAACTTACTTGTGCTGGTGAGGACCACACAATTGAAAATATAACGACGAGAACGCATAGGGTCCAAATCACTCGGAAATAATTGTACCTTGCCATTTCTGTGATTAAAAATTCCGAGTCTAGTAAATTTTCTTTAGAACCGCCGTTACGAGTCCAACAAATTATTTGAAGAGCAACATTCGCGAATTTTTTCTGAGAAATGACTGCGACCCTAAAATCTACTCACACTCCTTCTTAAGTCCATCCATTTTCACCCAGAGACCTAGCGCTATTTATAGGCTCTTATTTATCGCTCTCATCTCAAATTTTAACATATAAATAGTGCTAATCAAATCACCTTGCTAATTATTTTCTCCAAAGTGTCATGCCACACCGGCCGTATCCCTGGCTGGCTGCAACAATACAGAGTCAAATTGGAACGTTTCACTTGTGTTCTGTCCCAACCCATCCATAAATTATTTTTTATCTCCTGCATTGCAAATAAAAATATGATACTTGATACATTGTGTGCCTTCAGCAGCTCATAAAAGGTTATGAGCAGGAAGACTACAAAACCTCATTCCATTCTATTTTGAAACGGATCTTCTTCTATTCTAATAAGCATAAAATTTTATTTGCACTTAACATTGACACTCTTGAATGGATGAGTGGAGATGGCCGGAATTGGATGGTTTGGTATTCTAAATTAAATTACATTGGCTAGACTTTCATACAGGCTCAGACTTTGACTGTACTTTTATTCTAAACTAAACAAAACAACGCTTTGTGGGTCAACACTCTTTTTATTTCTATCATCCAATTCAGGAAGACCCCGTACAGAGAAAGATCAAAAATGTGTATTTATAGAGAATTTTTATGTGCATACTAAATTAACTATGGAACGAACGGAAAGTAAATCCGTTTATTTTGAGATCCTGTCTCAAGTAATTTATGATGAAATAGCTTGACATTATGAATTTTCTATTCCGTCTCATTTTTTCCCCAGCTGAGCCCTTAATTATTTTTCAACTTTTCAAGATGGTTATTCTGCTCCTAATCGGTTTATGCATTGTTTACATTTGTCGATTATGGTTTATTTTTTTCTTATCAATTGTTAGTTTTACGATACAGATAAATAGTTCCAGTTTTTCCACCCTTGAACACTAGACACTACCCATACCAACCGCACTGTCCTCAGTAACGTGTATAATATTTTTACCTATTCCTACCAGAGATATACTAATTTATTTTAAAATGGCATTCAATGAAGTAATTTTCATAACTTTGACAATTTTGTCTATCGCTATTTGTATCTCGGGACACTCAATTCGGAATGGATTTTCATCTGGGGTGAGAGAAAACACAATTAATTGGCTCAACCCCTAGTTTTAACTATATTTAAGATTGATTATTTGTAAATAAACTATAGCTGCCACAAGCTGGCCGAGTTCCTTATCATTCCGGTCATGTTTTAGCTGCCCCACCTCCATTCTATCACGATGAACAAGTGGTAATTTCTTTAAAAGATTGTTAAATAGCCAGTCTGCATCTTTGCTTAAATAATTGTGATTTTAGCATGTGAATTATCGGGGCCACCGGTTGTAGTACAGACATGGAAGAAACTAAATAGCACTGCCTGATGAGTGATGAGTTCTTCAATTAAAATAACAGAAAAAATACAATCCTGTATGTTTGTCAAGTTGAGGACAAAAACAACATTGTATATTGCAGTTTGTTCTCTTTGCATTGTTGAATGTTAAAATATTATTAAAATCTTATATAATTAAATTTCCAGAGTAATGAGCAGTAGTGCAAAAAATAAAATTCGAACATAGCAAAATAATTTTAGTTTCGTTGAATAAAAAATGAGTATAGAAAGTACCATGAGTATTAGTTTTTGGTGTCTTGTATTTTAACTATCCAAAGGGAAAGTGCATTTTCACTGCTGCAGCTGCGAAGTGCTTGGAGGTTGAGAAAATGGAATAATGAAAGGCAAACATTTTGTGCATAATTTTTGATTATAGCTTTAAATTTCAACTTTCTTTGGGTCAAATGACTCCAAAGTAAACTCATCAAAATTACAAACCTTTCGTCTTGCCCATGATGAAAAGAAAGTGACTAAGGATAAGGATGCATAATTGAATTTCTAAGATAGTAGCATAGGAAGGCATCCAGCACATGTGAAATAAATTAACAACAAACTGAACAAACCATACACATGCATAAATAACCTTGCTTTTTTGTCAATATTAAATTGCATTTGACATTTGAGAACTCAGCAGTGTCAGATACGAAGGTGTCAATCATCTGTATGTATATCAAACATATATCTATACAAGATGGCTTGACAACAACACTCCCCTACTAGGGAAGTATTTGTAAATAAGTCAACACATCTTGTATCTATATATCTAACATATATAGCAAAAAACTCAACTTGAGAACAAAAGTATTAATTAATAATTTATAAGAAATGATGCGCAGAGCAAAGGGGTACTCTGTGATATTGAAGTTATGTTTTGACTGTAATACACTTTTGTGTAGTATCTCAGCAAAACCTTGAAATGAAATCTGTACAGAATTTTTGACGGACAGAATACAAGAATTCCTAAACTTGGTTCATTTTTTTCGGAGGAATTAAAACAGAAACATAACAATGGGCCTTGAAGGATGCCTGATTTGTTCATCTCATTTGATTGACACGTCTTTTAATTTGACCTCCGCTCGGACCCTGTGTTCCCTATTGAAACTTCCATTGCCAAATACTTGCGACGAACTCGGAAAAATTGAAGGATTGGAATCAGAATCAACGTTTTCATTTCCAGCTTTATTCCAGTCAGTCACATATTGTCAATTTGTGATGCGATCTATAATTTCCGGACACTCAATTCAGAATGGGTTTCCGATATGAGTGAGTAAAAACACAATAAATTGTGGAAATACTTTCAAAACCATTTAAGGATGATTGCTTATTTGAAAAAAGTAGCACAAATTTTATTTTTACTGAAAGTTACAACACCACTAAATTTCACATTGTAATACATTTTTTCAATACAGCTCTTCTAGCTTCCATGTGACACATCGCGTCCAAGACCCAATCTCCCATTCCCTCGATGAAATCTTTGATGTTGTTTTAAATGTTGACCAATCACAAAACCCTTTCCACAAACATCACAAAAATATCTTTTCTCACCGTGGCTTTTTTTATGTCTTGCTAGCAAAGATGCGCTCATAAAGGCCTTGACACACACATTACACTTATAAGGTCGTTCTCCAAAATGTCTTCTCATGTGTACAATCAATGCCGGCTTTCTAGCAAAACTAGCTTCACAAGTATTGCACTTAAAAGGTTGTTCTCCAGAATGTATTCTTTTGTGGCACAGAAGAGCGTTTGACTGTCCAAATCCTTTCCCACAGATCAGACATTTATAAGGCCTGACCCCTGTATGGACTCGATTATGATCACTCAAATTAGAAGCTGTTCTGAAACCTTTTCCACAGATTTCACAAGTAAATGGTCTTTCGGTACTATGAACTATGCTATGTTTTAGAAGACGTCTTCTATTAACGAATTTTATTCCACATGTCTCGCATGCGTAGGCCTTATTTTCATTATGAAGTAAAAGATGTTCAGACAAATTTGACTTTGATCGGAATCCTTTACCACAATGTTCACAAATGCAACTTTTTTCATCGGTATGAGTTATTGAATGTTTCAAGAGTCTTGCTGCGGTAGGGAAAGATTTTTCACAAACGGTGCACTTGTGTGTTGATGTTGATTTTTCGACCTCTGCACCCTCGGCATTAGGATTTAAATTTGAATGGATTTTAGAATGTACGGTCAGATTTGATTGTCTTTGAAAACCTTGGCCACAATGTTCACAGATGAACCTTTTTTCCCCAGTATGCGTCAATACATGCTGTGAAAGTCTGGCTGCTGTTGAATAAGATTTCTCACAGCCAGGCTCTGGACATGTGTGAGTTGATTCTTTGTCCTTTGCTATCCTTACCCTTGGATGGGTATCTGTAGAACCAGAATTTGAATGAACTCGTGAATGTTCGGTTAAATTTCCCTTTGACCTGAAGGTCTTGCCACATATTGAGCAAGCAAAGGGTTTTTCTCCCGTATGGATCAGCATGTGCCGACGTAAATGACTTGGAGATTCGCATGTTCTACCACAATTTTCACAAACATGACTCTTAGGCCTAGAACTTGCATGACTCTTGACACGGACGTGAGTATTTCTACTTTTCTGAACTTTTTTTACCCTCACACTAGCAAAGGTAACTTTCGAATGGGTTCGGGAATGTTCGGTTAAATTGCCCTTTGACCTGAAGGTCTTTCCACATGTTGAGCACGCAAATGGTTTTTCACCAGAATGGATGAGCATGTGACGACGTAAATGACTTGGAGATTCGCAAGCTCTACCACAAGTTTCACAAACATGTCTCTTAGTCCTGAAACTTCCACTGCTACTTTTCTGAACCTTGAAAGTCCAATTGTCATCATCGCTTTGGTTTTGCTCATCATTACTTATATTCCCATGGTCGCTTGGGTCAAAGTCAGAGTCATTTTGCTGATCGCGATCGTCTAGTTCAGTCCCACTGTTTTCTTCTACGGCACCATCGTCCTCGTACTTGTCAATTGCAAAGGAAAGAGTTTCATTCTTGTAATTTCTAACACTCGATCCTTCCACTTCTTCATAGTTAATTTTCTTTCTTTGTCTTAAATTTCGTCCAATGGAATGATTTTGATCAGATGAATTGCTTTTATGGGTTTCTTCGTCTTTTTGAAGTGGTTCAGATTCATTTGGATGATGCTGTGATGGTGAGGGTGAGGGTAGCCAATCTTCTTCCAAATAGTCATCATTTTCATTTTCAACTTTGATCAAAACAACAGGAAGAGTAAGATTCTCATCAGGCGAAGGAGAATGAATTGTGTTCCTGTCGGATTTGGAATGAATTTTTCTAATATGCTGTGTGAGTTGAGGAATCAATGAGGAACAAATATGGCAATTGTCAAAGCACGTGGCAAAGAGTCCATTTAATTCTTCGAGTAATTCCGTACAACTGGTACGAAGATCAATTTGATTCAGATCCTCAGTTAAAATCCTCAATGGATCTTCCATATTAACTGCGTCCTTAACTCTTTACGCAACTGTATTCCTAGTTACTTGAACTGATCAGCCGATCCAGCTTGCACCAATTACGAACAGAACTTCGCCGATCAAGTCCATCTGTAGACATTTCACCTTTGACCCTAGACTTGGACCCCTGGAGAAATAGGAACATATTCAATCAAATTATACTTTCCTTCAGCTTTCATCACAATGACGCGATTTCACCATAACTGTCTTAAAGTTTCATTCGGAAAATAAATCTAATGCAAGCCTTGTCTTGCTAGAAACACGAGTGCTGCCCGAATTCAATGAATTAGGCTGAGTAGCTATACTGACTATACCTGACTGAGTAGCTATACTCAAAGTGTTCTGAACAAGATCTATTGTCTTGCATATGTGTTTAATAAAAATGTATTTTATTCAAAACGCAAAACTTAGAATTATCAATATTTATTGCCTGTCATAAAATTACTCTTAAACTGACTCACCTGCTAACTCACTAAACTTGGGCAACTTCCTACAATTCCATTTTTGTAAAATTAGAATTCTGAAATGTTCAGGAAAATAATTTAAAATTGAGTTTTCTTCAAATCCACTCGTCCCGCCCTGGAAGACAAATGGGGAAAGTTGACCAAGCAATATTTTGAGTTCATTGCTGAATTTGATTGTGACTGAAAAAAACGAGAGAAGAGAATATGATTATTTCCATTTTTAAAATTAAACATATGTGAGTTTTATAGGTGTGATTCATCGGCTTTCAAGAATTTAAATGAAGAAGAGTTGAATTGCCGACCAGGGAAGGTAAAAACAATTAATGGCAATGGACAGAATTTACTCTCCGTTTAAACATAATTTCGAATACCCGATTAGTATTTTCCGAACATGTTATAGTATTATTTATGAATTTACGGTTTGAATGGAAAATCAAATGATGATGAGTAGTATTAAATGTACCAATATTAATTGAGTGCACACATAATGTAAAGTAAATGGAGGGAGTCTAATAATAGGAAGCCAATGACTTTGTACATTTACAGTAATGAGCCAACTCAAGTCATTAAAAGCCGTGAGGGCGGAAAGTGTGCGTGTGATAATTATGTTCATCGACTCATCTTTGTGGTGAGGTTGACCTCAAAGTGTCAAAATAAGACAGTTTGATTTGGATTCGCTCAATGTTAAGAAACTGCTTTGGCTGGCACACCTCGCTTCATACTTGACTCTGGTCTCTGGATTTTAATAAAGTTACCCGTCTATTCGTCAAGTCTCTGGATTTAAATTAATTCTATTGTGAATAAATTACCGACATCAGCATGATTACTTTGCTCATATTTTTTGTTGGGTTTGGATTAATTAGTTCAGGTGGTAAGTAGACTTCTTGAATTTATAATTCCGAGTGAATACAACTCATGTAAATTATCATTCGTCCATAACAGATGCCAGAGCTACAAAGATTCAAACGTGTGGACGTCCAGACAAAAACGGTGTGTCAAAAATAATCATCACAGCTTCCTCCCCCTTGGGGGAAATTAATTTGTACAGTGTTCAGTTTGACACAGCAAGAAAACTTGCCATAACGTCGACAGCTCTCCATAATGAGCTCAATCAAATCAAAGCCTTCAATCGCTCTGAAGTTTTTCGCCCTTATGAATGCACTCAAGTTCGTGGTCATGAAATGAATTGTGCCAAAACCTATAAATTTACTCCAGCACAAAAGGAAAAATCCGGAAATCTTGCCTTTGACCGTGGACACTTGGTCCCTGCGAATCCGAACCGATTCTCCGAAGAAGCCCTCAACAATACATTCTACTGTGTCAACATGGCTCCTCAAGATCCTTACGTAAATCGTAAACCTTGGCAACACGTTGAAGCTTTGTCTCTGAAAAAATTCAAGGATTTCCCTGGGTTCGTGATGACCGGCCTTTGTGACGAGGATAGCGTGGATGGAGTGACAAGGGAAGGATACGCAATACCAGCGTGTTATTGGAAAATGATGTGTTACAAGGAAGGTGGAGTTGGGGAAACTCAAGTCGTGGGCTACATTGCAGACAATTCTCTGGTCAACGGTAAAGATGATAATGAGGAAAAGCAGCGTTGGAAGGATGTCACGACCCCAAGGAGCCAAAGTGACATTGAGAAACTAACTCGGGTCAGTTACATTGAAAAGGCATGGAGAGATGCGGGGAAGGATTTACTCAA
>WJEZ01000851.1:0-22222 GCA_009869925.1 Thalassaphorura encarpata
TGGACACGTTTTATCCCGAGGGTCAAGTTTCCCAAATGCCCAAAGTCGAAGCAGTGTCAAGCGATCCGAATTCTTCTCATCCGAATGAGGCTCAAGGTCATGTCATGCCACAGGGTCAAGGATTTACTTCCTCATGTTCTGAATCCGTACCTGATACTCAAGAGGAACTTGAGATTAAAAAACGTGAAGAGTATTGCTGGCGTGTTAGGAATTGGCTTGTCCACGTTAATAACGACTACGTGGATTCCCTACATCATCGCTATTTTCGACCCGTCACGAAATGTCCATTCCACTTGGGTCCATCGTCCGAATCAAGCGAAAGTGAGGAATGGGTCTGTGAGCTTCTTCCTTCGGCTTGTGGGTTTGGACCAGATGGGAATAAGGTTATTCCTCCGGCATCATTTAAGCATGATGACAACATAAGCCTCCCAGATGACCTTTTCCCATGCCGTCGTCCTCCAGCAGGGAAGCCTATGAAAATGGATCCAACGCTGTATAGGTCCAGGTTGGAGGAGGTTCTCCTTCAAGAATTTTGTCCAAGGACGAGGAGGATCCCTAACGTGGATGTTGCCGAATATCCAGTTGACCCTCCCCCAGTTTGGAAACGCGTAATTCCAAACGTTATTTTGAAATGCTTTGGGATTAAAAATCCTAAGAATGAGAGAATTACGAGGGCTCAAAAGCCCAAAAAGTACATAAATTATAAAATTATAAACTTCAACAAATCAATTAAAAATTCATATTTTCTGTTCAGAAAAAATTTTGGGCATGGAATCTTTGCAAAGAAGAAAAAGAAAACCGGATTTGATCCCGTGGTCGGTGACATTGGAACAGGATATCCTCATCCTTGTCCATGGCTCGAGTGTTCTGGCTATCCAGCCTTCCCAATTTTTTGTTAATTTTGATGCTGATGCTCTCGATGTGATTTAGAAAAGTTCTAATGTTAGCTGCCTCAAATCTGGTTCTAATTTTTTAATCTTATATTTCCCTTGTTTTTTAAATAATAAAACCAGTGACCAATAAAAAAAAACTAAAATGTATGTAATTGCACGGAATTGTTGAAATTCAGTCTTTTAATTACACGGTTCAAGCTTAAAACTAAACAAAAACTTTCCCGATGCCAAATATGAAATAATGTGTATATATAGGTATAGATTTTATCAAGAAAAATTTACAAAATAACCAAATAAAATTCTAAAATTAGCTAATATGAGCGAAGTCAGCAATGTTTTCCACTTCTATCACTATTGGATCTTCTTTGCTTGCACGATATTTTTTAAGGACAGCGGCAGGGGTCATAGCCACCAATGGCGGCTGACTTCCTCTTTTTACTGGAGGTGGAACATTCTGATGAATTCTCTCATGTGTGATTAACCCCCCACAACGAGCAAAACTTTCACCACAAAAAGAACAAACAAATGGTTTTTCTCCCGTATGATTAGATCTGATATGCTCTTGTAAATTCTGTGCATATGAAAATCTTTTTCCACAATCACACACATAATTCTTCCTCCCAGAATGTCCAGCAACGTGACGAGTCAAATTATATTTAAATTTGAAGGATTTGTTACAAATCGGACAAACATGGTCCCGCTGTGGGATATGGATCAAAACATGGGCTTCCAAATGATGTTGTTGTTTAAATCGTTGCCCACATACTTTACATTCAAAATTTCTATCAGGTCCATGAAACTTCATATGCTGGACAAGGTCATTAGGGCGTTTGAATTTTTTCCCACAGATATCACAAACTGTTGACATCCTTGTAGTACTCATA
Source organism: Thalassaphorura encarpata (assembly GCA_009869925.1). Lineage (NCBI taxonomy): Eukaryota > Metazoa > Arthropoda > Collembola > Poduromorpha > Onychiuridae > Thalassaphorura > Thalassaphorura encarpata. The sequence goes on from WJEZ01000851.1 coordinate 1,778, forward strand.
TTCGTATGGTAAGTATTATGATGAATTTCGAGTTCAGAAGCAGTCATGTATCTTTGTCCACAAGTTGTACATTTAAATAATTTTTCTCCCGTATGAACGGCCAGGTGAAGAGTGAGGGCAAAGGCGTTTGCAAATTCTTTTCCACATGTATGACATGTGCTCAACGTCCCGTCGCCATACATGGGAGGAGGGTCTATCTCTACCACAGTTGAATATTGCAATTCTTCCTCATGACCATCAAGACTCAATGGATCCACTGGGATTTCCTCTGGGGAAGATTCATTGGTATCAACGTCTTGTCCATTTTGTTCAAAACCATCCCCACCCTCTTGTTCACTGTAAATATTAGTTATGACCCATTGCATGTCATTTGAAACATCGTTTTCCTCCAACTGAACGGTTATAACAGCCGCATCGTCTTGGCCCTGACCTTGGGTTTCTTGGACTATAAGTTCAGGCTCTGGAATAACTGCATAAGCATGACCATAAGTTTGATTTTCGGGATTCCCAGTAGTTCTCTTGTAAAGGGCAACGGATTCTTCCTTGGATAATTGATGAACTTGTTGAAAATGCCTTGGTAAATTATTCGGATGAGCCAAGGCTTTATCACAAAGTGGACAAGGATAATTCTTCGGGACATTATAACCTCGGCCTGGTTTAAATGGTCCAGGTTTAACAGTTTTCAAGAGTTTAAAACTCTGATCAAGGCTCAGGTGATGGACTTGGATAAAATGTCTTTTTAAGTTTGGTTTATGCGTTAAACATTTCTGACACAATGGGCACGTATAGCTCTTGGAATTATCTGTAACTATTTCTGGTCTCATATCTTCGACTGATTTAATAGTTTGTTGATAAATTCTGCTACGGGCTTTCCGAGGGAGAGAATGAACTTGTCTCCAATGTCGATGCATATTTCCTTTGACGATACTTCTTCTACATATAGGACATTTAAAATAAGACCCTTGACCTGGACTTTGACTTCTGTCGTTTCTGTCATCAGGTTGAGCATCGCCAATGCAGCACTTTGTTTTAATTGGGTCATATAAAACAGATTCTTCACGAGATAAGTTATGAGTCTCACGTAAATGACGATTCACAGTATGTTTTTGCATGAAACGAGCCTCACACAATGGACAACGATATACTTCAGTCATTTTCATCGTTCCAGGAGATGAATCCATTTTGGCGAGGTGTTTCAATGGCAAAAATCGTTTCCTCATTTTAGTTTGAAGTCCATGAGCACGTAATTCATGTCTTCGACGATCCAATGAACTTTTTAAAACTTTACGACAGAATTTACATGACAATTCAGGTTTAAGAGGATCCTTTGGTTTGGGTTCAAGGGTGGTATCCTCAATTTCCATTTCTAATTCAACCTCAACACCTGGAGAAGGGGCTCTTGTGGTATTTGCACTGTAAAATGTCAACGTCCCATCATCTTTACCCCCTGTGAATGGGACTGTTGCAATGACCAATGGTTTGGGGTCTGTAGGAATGGGAACAAGAATTCTCTGGAAACATTTCATCCATACTGTCTAGAAATTCTGCAAGCGTTGAAGATTCTTCCTGTGCTTGAGTTTCTGTTTCAATTTCATTATTATCAGGGGTCAAAGCCAAAGGGTCGATGAAATCTGGACATATTTCTCCTTCAGCTTCATCAAATGCTTCCAGAAGGTAATCACTCTCGTCAGGGTCATACTGTTCAAAAATAAGTTGTGTCGTTCTCGACACATTAACTCGACCATTCTTTGGGAATTTTTCGGGTCCCTCTAGACTGAAATTGAACAAAAATTAATACAAAATGACAATTTATTCGTTATCACTTTAAGCAAAATGAAACTCTTAATTATCTGTGATTAAAAATAATTATCATGCCATACCCATTCATCCAATTTTCAAATTGGTCTTGATCCGACTGATATTTTGAATCCGACTCATAGTTTTGGCCAAACTTCCTCTCCTTTAATTTAGTCTTTCGTCGACTGGACAGCATTTTGGCTTACGTCTTACGTGATTGATGACCAAATTTTCTGTAAAAACAGATCAAAATTATACAACTGCAAAATTAACACTTGTACAAATAATAATATGCAAAAACAACCAAAATCAATATATATTTGTGACCATAAGTTTGACTGATTGATTGATTTTGATCTAAACCTCCCACTAAATTAATATAAAATGAATGATGTAACTTCAGAAGGAAGAAAGTAAAAATTAACTTAATTTCACTTACGATAACCGTAAAATCTACAAAAGAACAGTTGATTTCAAGTGTTCCACCTAAGGCTTCTCTCCATAAAAAATAACACATGAAAAGTTAATATTTACTTATATTCTGGGAATTTCCGATGGACTATACAGCATTATATCCAGAAGGATTTAAATAAAAAAAGAAAGTCTCTAGAAAACACACGCTAATAGGATAAGATAAGAATTTAAGTTTTGTTCTGGATCTGGCAAATCTGGCTATTCCGTTCGGTTCGCAGAATTTAGGGTAAAATCTCAAGTCAGACGTTCCAAAGACTTTCACCACGTTTTATATTTTAATAACTTGTCAAAAACATGGACATTTGAGAAAAAATCTGCTTTTATTTGTATATAAAATTAAAATTGTTTACAAAAATGTTAGAACAAGTATGGAAAATACTGAACCGGGTAATAGAGGTAATAGTTCGGACGAACTCGAACCGGAACTAGAATCCGTCTCAATGGAATATTCGGATTTCTGATGGATTCTTTCTTCTGTACGAATTTTCCTACAATATTATTAGTTTTAGTTTTTGGAATTGGGAAAGAAAATAACGAGTCCGTATTTTCAGTTCGAGCAGTGCCAGTGCCAATGCCAATGTCCGAGTACTTGTGATTATGCGGGCAATTTTTATAATTGGGATATACAAAGTGTTTTTCCGAAAATCCAAGTGCCTTTACAAATTCTTTGATTGTTTCCATTGTAGTTGTATTGAGAGTTTTATAAGGTGAAACTACAGCGAAAGATCGGAGTCCATCATCGTGGCAGATATCAAATAAATCGTATGATTTATTAACAGAAAGGGCAACTGATGCATAACCACCGAGTCCTGAGACATGAAAAATTAATAACAAAATAAATCTGCACTGAGAATGACAAATTAGGCTAGTAATCATACCATTTTCGTAGGATTTATCAAATCTAAATAACTTTGGACGAATTGGTTGAAGATTTTTGACGAAACTCCGTCCATCGTAGCCATCCATTCGTAAAGAAAGTCCAGATGAACTCTTTTGTATTGTTATGCAAGAATTGATCATTTGAACATCAGCAAAAGATTCGAATTCATTACTTCGGTAAAGACTTTGCGTTAAACGAAAATAATCCACTTGATTTACAAGGGGAAAGTAAAATGTCGTGTTCTCGTTGTCATATCCCTTGGATTTCGCCTGCGATTTGCAAAAAAGAGACCAATAATTACTTTAAACGAATCACCACTAGTACTAGAATTAAACGATACTATTAATTACCCAATCCAAGTTGTAGTTTAGGAGTAATGAAAGATTCAGTTCCACCTCGACCACATTTTCCTTCTTGAATTTCGTCCAGTGTTAGAGAATTTACAAAAATTACTAAAATTGAGCAAATTAAAAATCTTAACAGGATTTTGGTGTTCATGATATGAGTTTACCCAGCACCTGGTTTGACTTTAGAGTTCAGAGTAAGGTCAGGACTAAAGCTTAATCCAAATTAAAGTAAACAAGAAGAAAAATCTTGTCAGGAAGCAAAAACAACAGCATTTTCAATGCGAATCGGACGATGACATGAGACATACCACTGTTTTACTCTTGTAAATTCCTGGAAATATTCATAATTCATGTTAATGACGAGATTGTTGTCCGACTAGTTTTGGTTTTACCAAAGAAGTTTTACTTTTAGTATAAAACTAGATTGACCATTGGTTTAATCTAATCTTGCAATTTAGCAACAGTCAACGTAAGCTGTTGTGACTTCGTGACTTGCTCATATATTGTTCTCATCTCTCCGATTTTTATTCTTGCACAACTGAATTACTTAATATAAAAATACTCGGTTCAAACGAATGTCTCATATGAAAGCAATTTCCCAATTTCCCCAAATATTATGATCAGCCTTTCATTTCATAGCAAATCCGTGTGCAAAATTATTGTGTTGTGATGTTGTGAATCTAACCGCAGTACAGTAAACTGCTTTGACTTGCGTGTTAAAGCTGGAAAAACAAGTAGGCAGGGAAACCAGGTAAATCCTTGGGATGAGCTTGGCAATAACAATGCAATGCTGGTGCAGTCTTGTGAGTTTAATGTTTTTGCATCCCCATATGTTAAATTGGCACATGCAACGCTATATACTTTCCTATGCTGCAGATGTTTGTTATCCAGTTGCACTATGCACCTAAATTCTGAATTTTATTTAATTTCCTTCTGAGTGTTGGCATGTAGGGAATCAAATTGTCTACCTATTTTGGGTAGAATGATTGTCCCAGTTGAAATTATTTCGAGAAAAACAATAACAGGTTGATATTTTTAGGAAGTGAGTAGATTTTAAAAATGTATGTAAGGGAATCCAAATTTAGTTGAAGACATTCCAAAGCATTATAGCCTAAAACTTGTACTACATTACAATAAAATCCGCAATGAATAAGATAGTAAGTATTTTTTGCCCATAATTCGATTTGGCTTGAGCTGACCATTTTAAATATTTAATTTTAGATCATAATCGCTGCTGTCGTCGCTGTCCTTTGCGTTGGTTGGGCGCAAGGAGTTTGCACTGGAGCAGATGGGGCCAATGGGGCTCCTGGATGTCCAGGCTCGGCCGGATCAGTTGGCTCTGCGGGAGGACCAGGATGTAATGGCGGAAAAGGTGGAAATGGAGGAGCAGGTGATGCGCTTTGCGCTGGTGGAGCCGGTGGTGCAGGAGGCGCTGGTGGAACTGGGGGTGGAAAAGGTGGCGCAGGTGGTTCAGGTGGAACTGGAACTCCACCTGGTACAGACGGACCTCCAGGTGCACCCGGAGCACCATGAAAATCTAGTCAATTTGATTTCATTTCTCACATAAAATAAATGTCTTCCAAAATATTTGTTAATCCTTACCAAATAAATACATTGGGAAAATAAAATATTGTCATTTATGTGGACATTGTGGATTGTAGTATTTAGTGTTCAGAGAATTTATTAGTTTTGGCTTATTAATATTTTAGAATAACATCCGCATTGTGTACTGTACACTTACTTGTACACTAATTGCGTCGCAAAACTTCTCGGTTCTATGTTTTTTATTTTGCCTGGGCCAAGGTACTAAAATTTCTCAGTGCGGCGACCTTTGCAGAGTCACCCAAATAACTTTTATAAAAAATTCGCTTTACAAAAGTTGTTCATTACTAATTTAGTCAGATATTTTGGTCTACACTCAATGGGGCAACGTGGAACGTCGCAACCCATGATTTTATTTCGCGGTACGTACAGAGGTTGAAAATGTGAAAGTACGGGATTGTGTCTGTTTATGTATTTTTAACTTTTTATTTTGGGTGGTGTGCGAGCGTCGATAATCACGAATCACGATTATGGATCTTTACGAAAGATTGAAGAAGACTTTGACTGTGGTCGGCTTAATGGAATACCTACCTGCCTTTGAAGGTAAAAAAAAGCTAATAATAACATGAAAAACAATTAAAAAATCTTCATTTTACCTGACCTACTAATTCCCAACGGTTCAACGGTACCGTGCAACTGTTCCAACGGCTGCACCGTTGGTAGCTACCGTTGCAATGTATTTTAACGGCCAACGATACCGTTGTAATGTTTTTGTCATGTTATGTTGTTGTCCAGAAAATGAATTGACAGACGAAATGATGGACACGATGATGGCAGATTTAAAATTGAAGAAGGAATACTTTGCCGAAATTGTTCCTAAAATGGCACACAGGATTAAGATTGAAATTGAATTCAAAAGAGTGACGACGCTACAGATTGAAGGAATCGTGATTATTAAGGAAGAGGTAAAGTAACTCAAATTCTTATGAATAAGTGGATATTAAGCAAAATAAGTTAATTTTGACTTGATTGATTCAGAAATCAAGTTCGTCTACACCATCGCGTAATAGCACTGTCCCCTCTAAGGGTAAATCTGAGTCAAAATTTGCGATTCCAAAGACTGAGCAACCGTCGACAAGTTCAGTGCCAAACTCATGTCCAGCATCTGGACAAAATCCCCCAGAATCTACTGTGGACACAAAAGGGTATGAACCAATTAAAATATAAGCGAATTTGCTGTACGGAGTTTAGTAATTTTATATTCATTTGTCATTTTATGTGGGTTAATCTAGTTCACTGGGATTGGATGAATCCCAAAATTTGGATCTACATTCAGAAGATAAAGATGAAAATAATATAACAATTAAATATGAGTCAATGGACTATGGTTGTGAAGATGAAAATTTAGATCCTCCGGGCTCAACTTCGTCAGTTATCAATGAAGGCAAGTAAAGTACAAAATAAACGAACGAAACAAAAGTTTTGATCACTCGTTTTCATTACAATTTAGTACAATCGGGGTTATTTTAAAATTGGAAGGCTCAAACAAGTGAATTCTAAGATATATTCTGCGTTTTGAATTGAAACGAGTAGACTTATTATGATTTTATGGTTTTAATTTTGATTTTGATTTTATTACAGAACATGTCGGACAAGATGAGAGACAAAACAGTTTGTCAGGTGTTGAGCAAATGGAGACTGATGACGGAACTGAAGTTGGACGTCCAGTAAATGATTCCAGAACTGATCCACCGTTGACGTGGAATTGTGTCCAGGATAAAAATCTCCATTCAAGCAATCCTTGCTACATTCATTTTCCTAATGATGGAACTAGTGACGAGAATACTTATAGAATTGGATTTTTTAGATTAATTTTGCTGAGTACAAATGGTCAAAATCCAAATGTTCTTCTTCCTGATTTGTCTCAATTCATTCTCCATGTGAATGATGATCCCAGACCAAGTGTGATTCTTCTAAAAGTTAAACGACCCAACCCATTGGTCAAAATCAAAATTAGAAATGGAAGAAAACTTCGTGTTTTGAATAGTTTCAAACATTATTATTTTCCTGTCAACATTTTGGATGTCAATCCTGATTTTTTAAGTTATGGTAAGTTTAATAGCGAGTGGATTGGGGTCAACATAATCTATTACGTGTTTTGAATAGTTTCAAACATTATTATTTTCCAGTCAACATTTTGGATGTCAATCCTGATTTTTTAAGTTATGGTAAGTTTAATAGCGAGTGGATTTGGGTCAACATAATCTATTATTTTTTTGTATGAATTGTTTTCTAGGTGGACTTGGAAGTAAGAAAACATTTGATCTTCGCTTTGAGAGTCAGAACGGGAATGAGATTAAAGTCGGAGTCAATTTTCTGAACTCAGCTATCATTGGTCAACACTGGTTGGAGGATATTCAACCATGCCCAACAAGTGCTCTACTCCCACGTGTTTTTGACTTTTTCTTTGGAATTCAAAGCACTCTAAGTAAGTTTTTTTAAATTTCTTCATTAGGCATCATTATTTATTTGATATTTGATTTATGATTTTAGGAACAGAAGTCGGGGATAATGACATTGAGCATTTGGACAACTTATCAAGTTTTTATCGTCAAATTCGATTATACCACGAAGAAAATCAGAATAAGAGTAAATTTGGAGTATTCCCTGATGTTCAACATCCACTCATGATTCCAACTCTTAGAAAATATCAATCGGATGCAGTGCGATGGATGATGGTTCGGGAAGGTTTCGTTAGTATAAAAAATGAATCCAAATTATTGTCAGGGGAAGAACAAACGATTGATAAATTGATGAAGAATATTTATTATCCAATCAAGTTGAAAAAGACAAGAGGAGGGTCAGAAGAGGTGTCTGCATTTTATAATCATTTGATTGGATTTGTCTCAACTGCCAAACCAATCAAACCATCAGTTCCAACAGGTGGGATTTTAGGTGATGAGACAGGATTAGGAAAAACATTGGAAGTTCTTGCTCTAATTTTGACTCATCGGTATAACCCACAACAAAATAGTCTAAAGAAATTAAAATTAGAAAATGTTAAGAGAACTCCTATAAAGACGACTTTGATAGTGAGTCCATGGAGCATCAGTCATCAATGGATGGACGAAATCCAGAGACACATCAGAGGTTCAGGTTTAAAAGTGTTGGAATACAAAGGAGCAGGAGTTCATAAACTCAATCCTGCTCAACTAGGAGTTTTTGATGTTGCTTTAACAACTTACAATGTATTAGCAAAGGAATTAAATTTCCTAGACTTGCCTCATCTCATTCGAAATGGCTCAACCCATGGGTAAGAATTCCTGTTAATAAGAACAACCTTGTAGTTTTTTTAGTTACGAAGTTACGAATATAATTATTTATTTTCATATTTTAGAGATGAAGGATTAGAAACGAGTTGTTTGATGAAAGTGAAATGGTGGAGGATTTGTTTGGATGAAGCCCAAATGGTTGAAGGGATTTCAACCAAAATGTCGATCATGGCTAAAAAGCTCAAAGCAGTTCATCGATGGTGTGTCACTGGAACCCCCATTAACAAATCAATCAATGGTATGACAGAATAATAATAAATTTACGAATGTTAGTACAATAAATTACTAAACATAATCTTTTTCTTTGTTAGATCTGTTTGGATTGATTTCATTTTTAAAAGTGAGGCCCATTTGTGTTAAACCTTTTTGGGATCTTATGATTCGAAGAGCATTTGCTGATTCTGCTGACTTAAATCCAACTGTTTATGGAACAATTGGACGATTTCTTTGGAGAAATGAAAAAATAAATGTTCAAAATGAGGTAAAGTCATAAAGAGTACAAATTAAATATTTGAGTCACATTTGTTTGAATTGTTTTTTAGTTGGGACTACCACCACAAACGCAAGTTGTTCATTGGCTTGATTTTACAGTTCCTGAAAAATATGCTTATAATCAAGTGTATGCAGAATGTAAAAAAGATTTTGAGGGCAAACTGAATATACTTGTAAGAAGTAAATCTGAGGACATCAAAAACATGCCTCTCTTATCACTGAATAAAACAGTCGTCAAAACTGTTCTACGTCCACTAATCAGACTAAGAAAGGAATGCTGTGATCCAGAGTACAAGGCAGAACTAAGATCCATTCACAAAGGATTCTTGAGTTTTGAAAAGACAGTTGATTATCATATCAAATCAAACAAAGACTCATTCACAGAGGCTCATCATTTTGCCTTGGCTCATTTGAATGGTTGGTAGCTAAAATACACATACCTAATATTATTAAAAAAATTTAATATTCCAAATGATGATTTAGATGTAGGAGATTTTTATAAATTGAAGAAGGAATGGGTTGAAGCAAGAGATTCATACAAAAAAGTTATAGAGATGGGAGCTGAAGCTAAAAATATTCAAGGATTTGACTCTTTGCAAGTTTTACATGGAATGGGGAATCTGTCTGAGATTTTGAGCAAAGTGGCTCATGACCCTGGAGAAATTTCTGAATTGTCACTACTGATTTCAAAATTGGTTGAAGAATACAAGAATCGTCATCGGAAACAAGTACTTGAGGCTCAATCTCAAATGACAAAATTGAGTTTATCTGTTGAAAAATGTGTGGTCCATCTCCGTGCAGGTGGTTCGCCGTCGTGGTGGGAAGAAATTTTGTCATCTTTGAATCAATCTTCGGTTCAACTTGAACAGTTTTGGAGTGGGACCCAGGACGGTGTTCGTGTTTCACGTGGACGTGATAAAAAACTCATTTCTCAAATATTTACCACTCGTTCAATCCCTTCTCTTAAGAATTTCATTCAAAAGAGATTGATAGAACTCAGGAAATCCCGTGAGAAAGCCCTTGACATCATTTCAAGCTTTTGTACAAAATCCCCAGAAGTATTTGTTGAAGAGTCCAAATTATGTCATCTTGGAATTAAACACAAACGCAGTACTACTGAAGTACGAACCCAATGTTCAAGTTGTAAATCATTGGTAATTGAAATTGATCGATATGAAAAACTTTTATTGAGTGATGGATATCGTAGTTCAATTTTGCATAATAACGTTAGTTCTACGCTTCGTATGAAGCGTCAACTTGATTTGGAAGAAGCAATTTATGCCCCAGATCACGTGGACCTAGAAGCTGAGCATCTTCGCTCTCAGCAACAACATAGGCGAAATTCTGGCGTTGCCCAAATTTTAGAAGCAATCCTTCGTTTCGCTAACAAAGTCTCGACCCCACAACATATTCTGAATCAAGGAAAAATTCAAATTGAATTCTTTGCTGCAATGAGGCAAGAATTTTGGGTAGGCCTGATCACAACTTTATAAAATCTGAATTTAAATTTTTTTAAGTTTTATGATTAATTACTTCTCTTTTGATTTGTATTTAGGAAATTGTTCATGTTCGCCAGACGATTTCCAATAATGTGGGAGCCTTATATGAGCTGGAAGTTCATAAAAATGTAATTTCAAAAAAGCCGAGTACATTAGGAAATTCTAATTTTATCAAAAACAAGATGAATATGCATTTAAAATGGAAGATGGACGCGAGGAAATACTTGACCCGTTTCAAAAGCTGGAAATTGAAAGTAGAGCAAGTTCATGAGGCCAATTCAAATTCTTTGTGTTGTCCCATTTGTAAATCAACTCAAATTACTCATCTCTGTTTCCTCCCTTGTGCTCATTTTTTTTGTTCAAAGAATTGTTTGGAAAAAGTTTATCCTAACAAGAATGGAACCAACTACCTTACATGTCCATTATGCGAAGACTCGTTAAAATTTCAAGACATTTCGTATGTCAACACCTCAACACGAACCAATGATCCTGAAACATTGAGAATCATTCGTGGTGAATATTCATCCAAAATTGATGGAATTGTCCGCACTTTACTTCAGTTAAAAGAATCGCATTCCGGAGAAAAAATTATCATCTTTTCAGAGGTATTTTTATAATTCTTATTTGATTATTTAATTAATTTGATTGATTGATTTATAGTGGGATGACGTATTGAAATGCATTGGTTTAGCATTGAATCAAAATCGAATTGGATACTCAATGCTATGTGATCAGAAATCATTTGAGAAAGAACTGAAAAGATTTAAACAAGTTGAATGGATTCAGGTTTTACTAATGACGATTGGATCAGGTTCAAAAGGTTTAAACATTGTTGAAGCCACTCATGTGTTTTTAGTTGAACCAACGCTTCATCAAGCGAATGAATTGCAAGCCATTGCAAGGATTCATCGGATTGGGCAAACTAAACCAACTTTTGTTCATCGATTTCTTGTAAGTAAAATCCAATTAATTCTACTCTATTTATTTGGGTCAAATCACTTCAACATAACTTTATTTGTTTTTACTAATTTCAGATTAGAGGCTCTGTTGAAGACAAGCTGTATCAAATGTTTAAACATCAAAGTCCTCAATTAAAAGAAGTCCTTGTTAAAGATCTTGAAAATATTATAGAGCCCGTCCATCTGCACTAAATTCTCCAGATTTAATTCAGGTTGTGCAGGACCACCCAGCGGAAACTACTCGACGTAGAACGTTGAGATTTATATATCTAGTATTTATTTATTTTTTATACATTTTTATACGTACATTTATATGAACCTGTTAATTAAAGTTTTTTAATACATGATTCCAAGGCTCTGAAATAACAAAACATGTTTAATTTTATCGCACTGCCTCATAAAATCTGATTAGTTATGTTACATTCGCTTAATGCAGAATTGATTGCGAATGATTCAACAATAAATAAATAATTAAACTCATTTTTACTTGGACTAAATTATGAGATTCCTCAATCTAAAAGAAACAATTAATTCAAATGCCTTGACATAGAATCTTGTAAGTCAGGGCACTTTACACTTAAACATGTTTATAAAATCATGATAAACTTGCACCTGTTAGCTTAGCTTAGTCGACGATAGAACAGGAGTACATTAATAATACCTGATTCAACCATTCGGTGAAGTATGATTAAGAATGTTTCATCATAGATTGTACAAAATGTGCCAACATGATAGTAAAACGGAGGACAAGAATCCGAAAATAGGCTATCGAGGTTTTGGTGGAAACGATTTGTATTTTGTCGAAGCGAGTCAGGGAAAAGTTTCGATGCGTTTGCAGTTTGTACAGTAAGACGAACAAAGTGCCTTCCACAGATAGTGAAGAAGAGGAGCAGAGTAAGAAGCACAAATGTAATGAATGTTCCAAGCCATGAGCGTAATAATATTATACCAGCAAAAATTAGAACATAAAAAAGAACAAATAGTCCCAGCAAAGTCGGTCCCCATCTGACGCAATAGGCATCTATAATTTTATATAGAAGCTGGTGAGCTCTGAATAGTTCTTTCAGTTTGTCCTTTGGGTAGGTTTTACGTCCCCCGCCTTAAAAAAAGGAAAAACTAAACTCTAAGAAAACTGGTTTTGTATTTGTAGAGATGAATTATTTTGAAATATAATACCACATTTATGAAGTTTCAGCCATAAGTTGATAAATCTAGGATAAGCCATGATTGGAAGTGCCAACAGCATTAATACGGCATCACTCATTACAAATACAAAAGTAGAAGCAATGAAAAGCACATCAAAATTGAGAAAATTGATAATTTCCTTGGATTTGTTTAGAATAAATAAGTCCATCCTAAGAAACATGGCTGCCCATATGGGTACGGAAAGGCCAAGAACAAAGTAAAATAGGAGCATCATTGCTAAATATGTTTCCATTCCGTCCTTTCTGCACAAATTTGGAACCTCAAAGAATTTTGCCAATTTGTTATTAAAAATCAATATGGCATTAATTGTATGAACCCCTTCTTTGTAAACATTTTTCAAAAAATAAAATATAACGATCACTGAAGAATGGAACGAAACAACAAATATCAGGATATATTTCTCCCAAATTTCAAGATCTACAAAGTAGAGGAACGCTGAAATGTACACGTTCAGTAGAATTCGGCTCCATATATGCCCATGTAGGAAAAAATTAGAAAGTCTGTACCGAAACGTAGATTTCTTGAAAATACGTAGTGTCCAGGTGCCTTTTGTCTGGTGCAGGTTCACAGGGACTAAGCAAAATATATTTGTAACTATAAACAGTACTATTTGAAAGATTTTTAAAGTACGTCTTGATATCATATTTTATCTTTCAGATTTTGCAGATTTTGTTAAATGTGACGAATTTTGTTTCAAATTAGGTTTTTGGAGTATATTGAGATGAGATCCTGGGGACTTCTCAACTTTTATGGTTTTAGTCCGACACTAGTCAAGTTTACTGACGGAAAACTTATTCTTCATCATCGGAAAGGTCAAAGCTAGAAGTTTCTCTATGCATTTTTTGCTGCTAGTGTATGCCACTTTTTGATTAGTGCCTGCCTATGCGATCGACCAGTACTGTACTTTCTTATGTATATTTAATTTAATTCCTATTAATACATCAACGACTGCACTAGCCACTGTATCGAGCTAAAACCACAGTTTTATATTTTTCACCTAAAACTTTTATATTCTAATTTTCCGACCATGTAGAACTGAATTAATTATGGGCCGGTTCCTCCCAATTTGAGTTGTAGTTTTGTGTAATAAAGAATTCTGCTCCACCTTCACCATGTTTCATTTCTGGAATTGCGTCAACCATTCGAGAATTTGCAAAAATTAACAAAATTATGGAAGTAAAAAAATTTTAACGCGATTTTGGTGCTCATAATACCGCATGAGTTCAAGCACTTGGGGCCAATCGCATAAACTAAAACAACAATAATTAAAAAAGAAGAAAAATCTTTGCAGAAACAACAAACAACGGCATTTCCAAATGTGAATCGGACGACTGCATGAAACAAACCACTGTTTTACACTTTTAGTTCCTGCAAATGTTCATACTAATATATAATTATACATAGTTATTATTTTTACCAAGCTAGTCACAGTCATAATAAACTAATTAATAAAAACTCAGTTTAAGTGTCTCATATGAAAAAGGCAATTTTTACTAAAAATCATAATCTTTCCACAGCGAACCCGTGTGCAAAATATTGTGTTGTCTGTATAACCACATTACTATTGTCATGTCTTGCTTGTAAAAGCTGGACAAACAAGTACGCAGGAAGCCAGGTAGACAAATCCTTGGGATGGGCAATAACAATGCAATGCTGTGTTAGTGTTTTGAATTTTATTGTATTTGCATCTCCACATGTTGGATTTGCACATGCAACGCTATATGGTTTCCTGCTGCTCTGATGCAGATGATTCCTGTCAACCGGTTGCACTATGCACCTAATTTTGAATTGAATTTAATTTTTTTCTGAGTAATGACATGTAGGGAATAAATTAAATTGTCTAGTTTAATGGGAATTATTTTGAGGAAAACAATAACAGGTTGATATTTTTTGGGAAGTGAGTGGATTTTAAAAATGTATATAAGCGAGTCCAAATTTAGTTGAAGATATTCCAAAGCATTGTAATTTAAAGCTTGTACTACATTACACTAATACAACAACGAATTCAACAATGAATAAGATTGTAAGAACTTTTTGCCTGTAACTTGATTAGACCTGACCTGACCAATTTCTAATTTTATTTCAGATCATAATCGCTGCTGTCGTCACTGTCCTGTGCGTTAGCTGGGCACAAGGAGTTTGCGTTGGAGGTGTCCATGGAGCAGATGGGGCTAATGGAGCTCCTGGATGTCCAGGTTCGGCTGGATCAGTTGGCTCAGCGGGAGGACCAGGATGCAACGGCGGAAAAGGAGGAAATGGTGGAGCTGGTGATGCGCTTTGCGCTGGTGGAGCCGGTGGTGCAGGAGGCGCAGGTGGAACTGGGGGTGGTAAAGGTGGAGCAGGTGGTTTAGGTGGAACTGGAACTCCACCTGGTGTAGTCGGACCTCCTGGCGCACCAGGAGCACCATGAAAATCTAGTCAATTCCATTTCCCATATAAAATGTGTGTCATCCAAAATATTTATTAAGTAATTACAAAATAAATACTTTGTGAAAATAATATCTTGTCAATTATATGAATATTATGGGTTGTAGTATTAATCATTCAGAAAATTAACAAATGTTGACTCATACAGAGCTTAGCAATCACATTGAGTGCCGTTAGCCGTACATCGTACATTATAAGGCTTTATTTTATGTTGCAACTTGCAACTAACACAGTTTTACGACTTATTTTTCTTGCCTTGGTGAAGGTTAGAAGAAAGACTTTTCATTTCCAATCCAGAGTTGTTAGTCATTTACGTATGCAATTCATTCAAGAACTTTCTTCATATTTGGTTAAACTCTGAATGGAATTTTCTTACAGACGAGTCTAACTGTTAACTGATTGGCAGGTAAATTTTCGTCAATAAAATTATACTTGATCTTCATAAACTAAATAGATTATACAAATATACAGAGAACGATGAATTTGAAGAATTCATATGTGTGGATCCTCACATTGTTGATATTGAATGGAATCGAGGGGTCAAAAACGAAAGGAATTGATATCAGTGCCGAGCAAACGGATGTCAATTGGGCTTCCGTCAAAGCCGATGGCATTGCCTTTGTCTATATTAGAGCTACTAATGGTAGTGACTACATAAGTCCAAAGTTTGGGAAGCAATTAGCTGAAGCCAAGAAGGTTGGATTGATTCGTGGAGCTTATCATACAGCTAATTCGAGCAAATCTTCAGGTTCTGATCAGGCTAATTTTTTTGTTTCTCATGGCGGGGGCTGGAACCGCGATGGAAAAACTTTACCTGGCGCCATTGAATTGGTCGGGGGTTGCTACACATTGAATCCTAAGGATATGGCAATATGGATTATGGATTTTAGCAACACTTACCACGGACGCGCCGGTCGATACCCAGTCATTTTCACAAGTACTGATTGGTGGGAAAAATGTACTGGGAATGCTAAAGGATTTGGTAGGAATAATCCACTCTGGATTATCAAGTGGAGTTCCTCACATGGACCTCTTCCAGGTGACTGGAAATTTACTACTTTTTGGCAAAATGCAGACGGAAAACCAAAAACTGGGGGCCTGAACTTTTTTCTGGGCGATGAAGGCACACTCAAAATGCTCGCCAGAGGGTAGCACATCTCTGTATTGGCTGTTCCTCTCGTAAACATTCTAACATATCTGCATAATTGGCAAAATTGTTCCGATGAAACTCTTTAAAAAATAAAACCAATTTCATTTTCGGTCATGCAAAACAACATGAGTACTGACGAATTCTCATTATCCTGCATTCTGACGGCCTGATGCCACTAAAAGTCTTAGAAACCTTTCATATCATCCCCCCTAAACCAAAATTTAAATTATTTAGTCTTGAGTGGAAAGTCTATTTAAAGAACATTAAACTTGAGTCCTTATTAGTTAGAACGGAAGTGGTTGAGTTTCATACTGAGTTTTGTAAGCGCAGGTGAATGTGAGCAGGGCAAGTAAAACTTGTTGTGTTGGTTCCCATTTCCCATTCTCCTGATGGTCGTCTGTGGATTAAAGAGTAAAGTTTGATTGAGGTAAAAGTATTATTTAGATTTCCTTGGATCTCCGCGAATGACTTATTCAGTTGGACTCCGGCTTAAATAAACAGCAGATTCTATTCCATTTTCCACAGCTGTGTGTGTGTTTGGGATGTAAATGCCAGGATGGAACAGATGTATCCGGAATGAAACATAACCAACTCTGAAACCTAATGAGAATTAAATGAAAATAGGCTTTTAATGGCTGGAAGTTAAATTTAAGAATAACCTAGGAATTCGGAAAAATAGAAGGAAAAAATTGGAGCCCAGGAATGTTATTCCTAATGAGAATTAATTAGTAATTATTCATTAATTTGTTAATTTACTCATACTTTTAAATTTTGGAGGAATTGCTAGAATTTTAGAACTGTTTTTCAAATCGTAATGTCCAGTTAGCCAAGATATTTCCCAACCAATAATTAGGCCTTGAGCAATACAAGCAAAAATAAATAATTACTCAATGCATGTGTTAATTAATTCACTTTTGCTCTCTGAACTGATAATTAATTCTGAATCCAAATGCAGTTGAAATGAAATTCTTTTTTTAAATAAGGAGTGGAGTCAGGTCGCACGTTGCGTGTTTTTAAGTAATTTTAAAAGAAATGAACAAATTTCAAAGATTGATAATAATTACGTAATATTTATCCAAACTACCTGCCAGCCAACGGTTTTCTGTTAACTCCTACAGAGCAACAAGTTACACTATTAGGCTGATTTTGGTTTTTTTTAAATAATGTCGATAAATATCAAAAGCCATTCAAGTTGGTAAGAAAAGTAATTTGTCAAGTTCTATTCAAGTCTCAAAATTTGTAAAATAAGAGCTTTTTTGACAGGTACATTATCTACTTGCTCGTGTTTCCACATGTAATTCAATTTCAAGTGATTCATGTCCTGAGCCAAAAACTAAAACTTACACAAATAGTTCATGTCATGCTAATGCATTCAGAGTTGAGGTGAGACGACGATGATCAGCTATTTGGATTTGGTGATATACTAGATTTGAATTCAGAAGCTAACCCGGATCCATTCCGTACATGCATGCTTGCTTGTGTCAAACTCTACACCTGCATGCACGGATTTACCAATCAGGAATGGAATAATCTATCTAATATTTGATTGATTCATTTATTGCTTGTCAGTTGTCCTCTTTAGTATGAATTTACTATGTATAATTTACAACTCAGGCGAACAAGATTATGTCAAATACGTTAAGACAGATGCCAAAGTATTGCAAAATAATTAACAATTGTAATCCTGCCAAGTCAAACCGAAGCAGAAAATGTGGAGCAGGTGTGCTTTTTATTACCCTGGCTTAAAATAACCGAATGTCAAAACTCTCTATTTTGTGAGTATTTAACGGCGAAGATTTTGCAATTTTCACCAGTTTCTTGCTCCATTTGCCTTGCCTCGGGTCTTTAGTGACATTTTTATAAAAATGGCATCAAATATCCTCATCAGCCTCTTGGCATGTTGTGCTTTTGCCATCATTGGTGTGATGGGACAAACATCTCCAGTAACAACAGCACCTTGGTATGGACAACTCTACGGAAACGTCGCAGGAGCAAGAGCCTTGGTAGTAGATTCTGCAAATGACATTTTGGTCCTTTCTCGTGGCAACAATGGAGTCATGTGCGTCTACGAAACTGAAAATGGGGATGGAACAATTAGAATCAACTATGTCAAAATTGTAAATGCTGATGGATTAAGAGTAAATCATGGGCTTACATTTTTTGAAGGATTTCTCTACGCTTCAAGCCAAACCCATGTATACCGTTGGCCATACACTCCAGGGTCTCGGACTTTGGTTACAATACCAGCTGAAATTGTTATTCATGGAATGCCACAGGGCGGACATGATACTCGTACTTTGATTTTTGACCCAGCACCCAAAGTTCTTTATGTATCCGTTGGCTCTTCTGGTAATGTTGATCAAAATTCTGATCGTTCAAGAATCCGTCGATTTAATTTAGCATCTGGGTTTCCATCTGGTGGAATTAATTTTAAATACTGGAGAAGTATTTGCTGATGGACTACGTAATGAAGTTGGGCTAGCTTGGGATAATACTGGAGTCCTTTGGGGTGTTGAAAATGGAGCGGATGAACTGAATCGTCCTGATTTAGGTGGTGATATCCATAATGGAAATCCTGCTGAAGAATTGAATCGTTTTAATCGTCCAGCTGGTACACATTATGGTTATCCATATTGTTTCTCAACTCATGTCCTTCCAGGCTATTCTGCTGGAACACAATTTGCATGGCCTTCATTTATGAATGATGGAGTTCATACTGATGATTGGTGTAGAAATCCCAATAACGTAAGTATCCAAAGCCCTAACGGTTNCAATAACGTAAGTATCCAAAGCCCTAACGGTTAGCCATTTTTAAAATTTTGGTGTTTTTGCGTTTTCTTAGAATCAGCCACCCGTCTTCGCAATGCCAGCTCATAATGCCCCACTTGGAATTTCATTTTATGATGGAAGGGGTTGCGGTGTGATTGAAGGAGCTCCACCTTGTTCAGTGACTGGAGATGCTTTTGTGGCTTTCCATGGATCTTGGAATAGCGATGTTAAAGTTGGATATCGTGTAGCTCATTTACCCTTTGATAAAACTACGTTGGAACCAACTGGACAAAATACTAATGTTATTTTTGAGCCAAATACAAATTGTAATAATTGTTTCCGCCCTGTACAATGCTGTATTTAACAACAACGGACATTTGATTGTTTCTACTGATTCAAGCCATGAAATCTTCCGTCTTTGGTATGGTACTCCACCACCAAGGATTAGGAATGATTAGATAAAGTTTTATTTTGGAATTTGGATACCTTATTGTATGTCATTGGTCAAAAGTCAAAATATACTTTAAGAATCTAACAATTGCTGAAATAAAGATACGAACGAACAAAGTCATTGATTTATAAAATGTGCTTATTTTTCACAAGAATTTCTTATACTAAAGTTTACACAAATACTAAAAACTAATTACAATTTTATTAGTTAATACTTTTATAAAATATGTCATGCAAAACAACATACCTTCATTCCATCCTTTCTAACTTTTGAACCCCAAAGAATTTTGCCAACTTATTATTAAAAATCAATATGGCATTAATTGTATGAACCCTTTCTTTGTAAACATTTTTCAAAAAATAAAATGTAACGATCACTGAAGAATGGAACGAAACAGCAAATATCAGGATATATTTCTTCCAAATTTCAAGATCCACATAGCGAATGTTCACGTTCAGTATACTTAGGCTCCACACATGTCCATGTAGTCCATGTATGTAATATATTGTGAGATCCTGGACACTTTTTAACTTCTATGGTTTTATTTCGACACTAGTCACGTTTATAGACATGAAAACTAAGAAAAACTTTATCATCGCACAGGTACTAGTCAGAGCTTAAGGGCATTTTCTGCTGAATAGTATATGCCACTTTTTGATTGGTGTATGCGCGATCGAACTGTATTTCCTTAATATATATATATATTTTCCTGTATATTTAATTTAATCCTATCTATAAATCAACGACTGTCCTATAGCGAATGTATGGAACTAATACCAGAGTTTTTCTTTCGTCACCTAAAACTTTTATATTCTAATTTTCCGATCATGAATTAGTTATGAGCCGGTTCCTCCCAATTTGAATTGTAGTTTTATGTAATCAACTATCTTGCTCCACCTTTGCCACATTTCGTTTCTTGAGTTTTGTCAACTGTTAAAGAATTTATAAAAATTAATAAAATTATAGAAGTAAAAAATCTTAGCACGATTTTGGTACTCAAAATAAAAATATGAGTTCAGCCACTTAGTTTGACCGACCAAAGAGTAATGTTAGGACTAAAACTAATACAACAACAATAAAACTAGAATAAAAATCATTGCAGAAACAATAAACAACAACA
>WJEZ01000852.1:0-22220 GCA_009869925.1 Thalassaphorura encarpata
TACCTGTTGGGAATTACTCTGTATCCATAAGTGGCCGAGGGGGAACCCGTGTAAAAACTAGTATTCGTCTTTCCACTATTGTATGCTTTGAAATATTGAGAAGCTGGATATCTAACGTCACTGTTTAATTTGTAGCTATAACTATAATCGTAGTTTTCGTACGGGACATTCGTATAATCCCTCACTAAACAATTTACTAAAAGTCCATCCAAAAAGCTGGCCAGGAATACTGCAACAGCGGAGAAGTAATACATAGTTCGAAAGTTTTTCTTTCGAAATGAATGCTTCATTATTACCCCAGCTGCATTAGTCAAATTTCTATAACAAACTTAAGCTTAATTCTATTGACACTTGTCCAGGACCCTGGGACATTTTTTTAGCTTAATTTTGTCACTTTTCACTTATCCATGATTAACTTTCACGAGGTTAGGAGAAGCGGAAAAAACTATTGAAGTTCAACTGTCAAACTGTACATTACATGAATATCCGGAAGTTTGTCGTAACATGGGAAATAAAACAATGGCAGAGGAAACAGGTGTGTTGCACTCTTCATCCTTTCGTGAACCACTGACTCAACCTCAGTGAGCAGCTCAAATGCTAAAATTGTTGTTCTCAAATCTCGAGGGTCAACCAAGCGAATCAAAACTTTGACATCACCACGGTTCAACTTCACAGCCCAAGCGATCAGCCAGACTGGTTAAAACCTAACAAGTGAATTAACAAACACTACCTAACCCTGCCCTGTCTGAATTTTGTATTCAAATGTCAACATAACAAATAATATTCCAATTGTCCCCTTCAAACCCCGTAATATTAAGAAAATAAACAAAGTTAGTACAATAACTGTATTATTGAATAATTTCGTTAATATTTCTTGGATATCTGGCTGCGGATATGGAGTTTAAACGTAGTTTAGTTGCATAAGTTTATGTATCAATGGAACGTGCATGGTCAAATTGACATTCGTGACTGATTTTAGATTGTTCGTTATTTATTCCTAATCCTTCTTAACCCTTCTCATTTTTTTTTTGATTCCCAATTTATTCCCAAATCAATTTATGGTAACTTTATAACTTTTATTTGGTCAAATTTAAAAAAAAATTGATTTTGACAAGTTAATTTTGTTTGTAGCACATTAAAATGTTTAGCAGCTTAAGCGAGAAGTATTATTAAACGATGAACTTACAATGGACATTCATCTCATACAACTCTCTCTTCCTTTCTAATTAGGTTTGAATGGGAAATGTCTATCGTGGTTGTCTTGCGGTTCGTGGCTCAATATAACTCAAAATTTGAAAATTAAGATTTTGACAAGACAAAGGGCTAAGAAATCATTTTTGGTTAATTTTGAGTACTTGCGTAAAATGTAATAAAGAATTGTTCCATTCTCTGGTTCGCCCATTTTGGGCTACTTTGAGTTTCCTTTGTAAAATACGTATTTGTTATATTATTACGATTTGATAAATATCCAGGAGCAATTCTTGCAAGTTCGGCATTACACTAATAAAAATTATTTGCTTTAAAAAACGGTGAATAAATTTTTAGACTCACCATATAATCGTTTCCGCATATCAAAAAGGTCAAACTGGTCTGGCACTAAAGTAAATCTTGGTTTTCCTTTTAATGTATTAGGATGACCTGAGTTATCCCATTTAATAATAGTAGAAATGTGCTGTAGATCACTAGAATTAAATTCTGGCACAAATTTTGTCTCATGCTCATCAACATCACTGGTTTGGCTCATTGTTAAGAAAACTAAAAATGTGGCCAGTAAAATTTCCCCATAACAAAAACAGTTGACCATGACTTTGATATTGGATGCTCAAGCAGGGCAGGGAAGATAACAGGGTCAAGTTATTTCAACGAAACATTGAAATAAATTCAGTTCCGCGATTGAACAGACTAGGTTAAAAATTCTGCACAACGAGAATGGTCTCTCCAAGACGACTGTCATCTCAAGTCGAATTCGTTAAGTCTGATAATGTAAAACGTAACATTGGTAATGGACAAAACAAAAGTTTACTACGTAGAGCTTCAGTGTTACACTGCCTGGTACCGAAAGTTTGACTTTTAATTCACTAATGGAATTCATTGTCAAGTTTCAACGTACGTACTTAGGCCTCTTCCTCTATTTTAAGATTTTGTGTAACAGTTCATCTCACGCAATTCAAGTTTAGGGAAAGTGGATGAAGGGAGGATGACTATTTATCCACTCAGTTACGATTATACACAGATTAACAAGAACAAAAACAATTAATCAACAAATGAAAGCTTTTTAATCTCTCGCCCCTTCAGTAGTATAAAAAATGGTAGATTTACATTGCAATGCAAAACACACGAGTTCAACAAACTTCTTTGAAAAAACTACACTTTCTGTTTCAATGTGTTTGAGAGGGTGGCAAAACCTTTTAAAAATCAAAGAACAATATCCTATTGACGCAAGACCATTAAATCACGATGTCTTTAAATAATCTACTCTTGATTTTTTTATGTAAAGAGAACTTTTACTAAGTATTATCTTTTAACAAATATATACAAAAAAAGTCATTAAGAATCTTTAATTCTAATTAAAAATCCAACTCATCAAATCGACTCATCCTTTACAAATATCACATCATTTAACCTCAGTTCAAACTGATTGACACCTATAGCACCTTAGGAACAGTTCGGTACAGTAGCTAAAAGCATTCAAGATTACTTATTGGCAAAATATATGGGCTGACATGCCCTGGGATCGACCATGCCTTGCCGGGTACAATAAATACAATCTTAGAATAAAATGTGCGTCCAAGTACATTTTAATGGCGAGATGTCGTCATCTAAGCTGAAATTTGTTCACGAATCCACCTGGTGGTCGTGGATACTTTGTGGTAAATTCCTGGTTGATGATCGACAGCACATCCAAAGCCTGCTGAAGTTATGCCTGCAAGGGTCCATCTTCCTTCGTCTAATATAACAAGAGGCCCACCGCTGTCACCCTGAAATCATTAGCAAAATTAGAACTGACACAAATCATTGATTTATAGATTTATATTAGAACATACAAAAGTAAAGTAACTGAAATTTATGTGCAAAATAAGTGTTACATACCAGACAAGCATCCATTTTTCCATTTCTGTGACCCGCACAAAACATTTCGTCATGAAGCTCCACTCGTATGCTTTTGCTGTAATGCCATCTTCGACATTCGTTATTGTTAATGACTGGAACAAGGACTTTCTGGAGCACATTGGTTCCAGTTTTCCCTGAAATTTCAAAATAACTTCAGCCATGGGAGGACACTGTCATCAAGAATACTGTCACAAACTAATAGTTATTATAACTTAAAGCTCTATCCATATTTCATTAATTTATTGTGAAAATATTCGTAAGCTATGTTCAGTTAATATCTTTCCTGATGTTCCGAATATACTAAATTATAACAGAGTTGCATGGTTCAAACTCAACAATGATATACGAGATAAGCTATGGCTCAATCACTTGTATTCTACATAAGGTAATTTGCTGCTACATATTTTGTCACCTTTGGAATATTTAAAGTTGATAAACTAACCATATGAAGTATCTGTTTTCCCCCATCCTGCAACTACGCCAATTCGCCCCAAATAGTTTTTGTCTTCAGGTGGTAAACAAATTGGTAATATATTAGCCTTGAATCGAACTGGTCTATGAAGTCTCAGCAAGGCTACGTCAAATCTGTGGAAACAATCAGAAAGGGACTAATTATTCGTATCATATTATTAATTGGACAAAACGTAGCGATTTAAATTGCACGTTAAATTCGCTTAAAATAAATATTTGAGAAAAATATTTGACTTTCAGGGCACAGCTACAACTGTATACAGCGACCAAGCAAAATGCATGGGAATCAGTACGTTAGGATTATACTTTTGTGGAGAATTTTTGAAATACTAGACGCAAGGAGAGATTTCTTAAGACCACTTGTTAAACGAACCGATCAGGTTGTGTCAGCATATATTTGAATTTTGGATGAATAATCCGTTCAACGACAGCAAATGCTTCTTCCGGCAGAGGCTCAAGCCAACGACCTGTATCTTTCGTGTCGTGTTCACCTAAGAAAATTGTAATTTCGGACAATCTTGCTCTGTGGACACAATGAGCTGCTGTTATGACATAATAATGATTGGCCAGCTAAAAATAAAAAAGTGAGCAATTAGAAAACGTTGATAAGCCAATTTCATTGATTTTTGCTAAATTTTAGAATCATGAAACCAAACAACTATACATTTAGACCATAAAGGTTCTTTTTGATTTTTTGAAATAGCTTACCACACCACCACATTGAAAACCAGCAATTCGAATATGTGCTTGCCAAGGTAATTCACCAAACCCTGCAGTATTTCCTCCAATAATACGTTTCTGTGCTACCATTTTCTGAACTCCGCACTCTGTCAAAAACAAAAAAGATATTTTCAATAAATCAGCATATAATAGTTTAAATACGCAGTACAATGTAAAATCCGCTTAACAAAAATTCTTTATTCAAATTTAATTCAGCTGGGCAATTCAGTTCTTAATGTTAATCCTTCTTATGTAATGGCGGATTGGGGGATTTTAAAATCTTTAGGTAGTCGAGTTTACTCAAATTCGACTGAACGCACAGAGATGTGCGATACGTCGAAAAACGCAGAATTTTCTCATGACGGATCTTTTCGAGATTAAAATCCTGTCTCGCGCGCGCGCTGCGCGCTAAGAACAAAAGTAACAAACTCGGTAATGCTAATCAAGGCTAAATTGTTTGACATGGGATGGTCTACCTAACAACCAAACAAGGCAGGGATGGGTCCGTTGTAACAAGGTTATCCGCGCAGGAATTACCATTTGGAGCGCGAAGCGCGGAGTAGCAAAGCGGATGCCAGCGCTCGAGCTGGCTTAGGCCGCTAGTTAAACAATTAAAATATTACAATAATTAAGCGAGGACATATAGATTTTATAAGAACATGGATCTTTAACGTTTGGGGCAATGGGAGATTTGATAATTATAAAGTTTTGGCCATACATACCAACATCGTAGTCTGATACCGAAATGTCATTACTTTCAGCAACATGAAATATCATTCCGTAGGGTCATCCCGGTTACTCCTGGAGCGGAGTTTGATGAAGTACTTGAAGAAAATTAAGGAATTGTAAACAGACGAGAACATTAGAATCTTAAGAAATTAATTGTTAAATTAAATGTTAGTACCTGCCACCACATCCTGTTCTTGTGAGCCAACACAAAAGCGCTAATGTGCATCCACCTTGTTGTGCACAACCCCGATTTCCAGGAAACACTCGATGAAAAAGTCTTCCGGGAAACAACGAGGAATTACTTCTCGATTCTGAAATTTAGAACAGTTTTTAATTGTTGACCAATGAAAAATGAGACGCCAAAATATTTACACATGGATCTAATTAAACTACTGGCCCATAATTTCTAGAAATAAAATTTAAGTGGCCATTTTCATTAAATTATTTTACCGAGATATGAAGGTCCTCCAACAATCCAGGAATGTGAGAGACTAACAATTCCAATGAGTAGGATAAAATGGGAATGACGTGACATTCTCATCAATTAACCCGGTCTCATTGGCTGGGCATCGATTCGTTCGGATGCAGGACGGGACTTTTTCACTAGTTGATGGCATTTGTGCACCATGCGGTCTTTCTGTCAATTTAGGCCAAATAAACTCAAGTTAGTCCTACGTATTGTGGTTTTTGTTTACACTTCAAGGCATGTCTCCACAAGTATCTCTTTAAAAAATTAGATCACTATTTTTATGAAGTGCGGCTAAACTTTAATACTTGGTTGAAGAGAAAAAACACTGCAGCGTTGGCTCGATCAGTCGCCGTCATGCTTCAATGACTATTGGAATCTAGGTGAAAAGGCAAGTGGTGCACTTACAAATTCGAGTGAAAAAATCGACCACTAACCACATGTAATAAACTTGGAATTATCCACGAATTATCAAAATAATACTTAAAAATGTGTGGNTATTGGAATCTAGGTGAAAAGGCAAGTGGTGCACTTACAAATTCGAGTGAAAAAATCGACCACTAACCACATGTAATAAACTTGGAATTATCCACGAATTATCAAAATAATACTTAAAAATGTGTGGTTTTTAAATAAAAAATTAATGTCGAGACTAAAAGTGAACGTAAACGTAAAATGCAATAATAAAGGCGAGCTTGAGCTTAACAGCACATGGTCTGTTCAACACCGGTTCCTTAGTGTTAGTGAACCTCAACAACATTAACTTTCGCTATCTTTGTCTGCATATAAATGAGCCGTAAATGCTATTGTTCTAACTATCATCTCATTTAAGCAGCAATTGTGAAGAAGAAAGTGATGCATGGTTGATAATGACAATCATCTTGAGACAGGGAAGGCTCAATGATTTCATGCATGCCGTATTTCACATTGCCTTGCATGAGTGTGCATTATAAATGCAGTTTACATTAACATTGCTTTGTTTGGCTGCTCCCACTGTGCTAAGGCTAATGCCAAGGCTTCTCAACTGCATGCAGGAGGAATAGCAATTAATAAGCTAATGCCTCGGTTCATTTATAGAAGTGGGGCATGTCGTCAACTTTGTAAAATCTTCATGACAAATGTCAGTTTTATAAAATTTCTCCCTTCAAGGGAATTCAAAAAATCATTTAGCTTCCTCCTCACATGCATTCGCATCATTTCTTTATTTAATTTTCATTCTAGCTGCTGCGCTGAGTCTCATTAATATTTCCGCTTGTCCATTATTTCTCCGAAAATCTTTTCTGCATCATGAGAACATTTATTTCGAATGCGATGCAACACAAAATAAGTGCAAGTGAAATGACAACCTCAGCACAGTTATCCTGACAGCCCTTGTGGGCGACTCTAAACTAATGAGTTGACGCAGGAGGAAAATAAGGTCGTTGAGAAAGTAAAAAAGCCGGTTTTTACACCTTGTCAACACTCATTCGTGTAAGGTGTATCTCCTTTTCTGTTCTGTGGTAAACATTACATTTTGGATATCTCGTATTTTTGCTAATATTGCGCATTATTTGTCAGGGATTCACTTGTTTCAAATATGGGTATTGTACATGTCCTACCTTAGAAAGTTTATTTGGAAATTCCTTTCGATTTGAAAACAAGCGAAACTATTGCGCAGCTATCTGCAGGTCAATTTTTTAAAGGGAACTGTCAAGACTAATTTTGAAGACTAAGTGCCGCTATTTTCTAGGATTACCATTTAACCGTTCCTGTATTAAATAAAAGTTCCACCATAACAACTTTACTAAGCACAACACTATAAGCACACTAAATGAGATGATGACACAATCACAAATTCCATTCCAATTAACACGTAAAACTTAAATTCAGATTAACCAAATTATAAGCACTCACTATTAAATTCTAACTATGAACAAGAGACAGCAGCAACACTTGGTTGGATCGATTCTCAATCAGTCTGCTTCATCATAGGTAATAAAGTAAATGCCTCCACTCTCACTTAACGTCTAATGCTCTGCCAAGCTCAAGTAAATGAACTTGACCTTTAATTCTGTACGATTGAAAAATAAGAGAAGAGAAAGCTCCTCCTGCAATGCAATAAAGAATTTCCTTTTACCTTTTTGCCATCAACAGCAGACGTTCTTATCTCCCCTTGCCTCCCCTCAACAATTTATTGTGTAAAAATTCACAATCAACCAGAAAATACTGAATGAAATCCTTATAGCTGTCAGCTTAAGCTTTTCTTAATGAGTAAATTCTGCAATATAATTTCAGATTCGTTTCATAATTAATCTAATTAAAAACATACTTAGTTTTCATGGTTATCCCAGGTATTCTAGCTTCTAGTTACGATAGTATTGCACTATTTACGAACTAATTTCATCTGTTAGAAGCGTGAATATGGAAAGATTTTGGAATTGTTGATTTTATAAATGAACCTAAAAATCAAGATAAATAAAATGAAAATATTAAATAAAGTTCTAAAGATGCATCGCATCGCACATGCATGTTGAACTGTGTCGATGTTTTATAAAAAGAAACTTATAACAAATAAACACACATTTAGTCAAAAGTTTACTCCTAGTCATTTCTGTTACAACGCCACGAATGGTCGTTATCAGATAAAACAGTGTACTGCGACTATAATGCTCCAGATGAATTTTAAGATTCAAGGAGTAGAAAACAATAGAGATAATTATTTTATTCCTACTTTGTACAATATTCTCCAAGTTTCATTTGAAGTTTATTGGAGCCAACTTTGAGAAAGTCGTTGCAAAGAAACTTAGAAAAATGCATAATTTAGAAAATATGTACAGTTTATTATCAAATGAATTATTTTGCATTGACAGATGACTACACTTTTTAAATGCCACTAACTACAATCTTAAATGTGCAAACTTAGTTCGCTTGCAAAAAATACAAGTACGGTGTGACCCGACCGGTTCTGGGTGCGAACACTAGGTTCTTGAGTGCTCGTCCCGCTTCTTGTTGGAAGATAACTCTGTATGATGTCTTCTTTTCAGCATATCATACTGATATTTTCAACAGAATTTAGAAATCTCGGCGCTAATCGACAGATCTAGGAACCAATGGAAACTTGGAACAGTGATGTATCTGGATCGAAATTTTTTGCCCCAACTCTCAAGAATTAAAAAAATGACAATCATTCCGTACGATTTACGGCTCATATGTCTTCTTGACAGCACTGTTCAAACGACAATTCATTGAGCTAACATACTGGAAGCATGCATTTCGAAATTTTGCTTCGTTCGTCCAGACTTGAAATAGATGACCACATCCAAAATGTATTGACAACCCCTCCCTCCTTAGCAAGGGAAGTTATCCATAGTCACTGTTAAAAACTGATTGTTTTCTAAGGTATGCTATGGTAATGAAATTTACCAATCGTTAATGCTTATTTGGGCAATGGATTTGACCATTACATAAGTCATGGTGGCATTAGATAAAATTTGAGTTCCTAAGGCAACCTTGCAATATAAAAGGCTAGTCAAAAACTGAGATTTCGGTGAAAATAAATTTCGTTGGAGGTATGAAGCGTAATTTGCTTATATTTGTAACCAAATAATTATTATAATGAATTTTGCTTTCAACGTCTATTGGCATTGCGCTGTCGCTTTTTCGATTGAGGTATGTTGATAAATAAATTCAACTAGAAGTAACCTTAGAAACCGAATTATGTTTGTCTAAGTTAAACGGCTAAGTATTACCATTTGCCTTACCCAACGATGTGTCAATAATAAGTGTTAATCCGACTGTTCTTATTAGAGAGTTCAACCGGAGGGCCTCTAAGATATTCGACTCAGCAACGAGTCAACAAGTGCGCCAATTTATTGGCCACTTTGAAGTAACATATTCTTACAAGTTGACTCCTCCTTAAGACTTTCCTCACACTTCCAACATAAATTTCCCCATATCGTCTTCTCCATTACCGTATGTATCCAGTTCAACTGATTTATCCAGGCTTATTAAACTAATTAACACGTATTGCGCCAGGACAGGAGCTGTTCATGCTCCGTCCAACTTAAATCTTTAATTTATGAAACAATCAAACATTCCAATACGTTATAAATTGATTCACCTGCAGAGAACCGAAAAGCAAATTCCTGCAACGCTCATGGTTCCTGGAGAGAACCCCATTAATAAGCTTTCAAAATTTTTCATTCCCTTTTCCGACCTAAGAAGCATCTATTTGGAATTTGATGATCTTTACGAATCTCTAGGCAAAATTTGAGCAGATGTTATTTATTTCGTTTTTACTTGCGAATTAGAACTAATAATCTCGGACATTTAGCACAATGATAATTCAAACACCAACCATCTTAGGAGTATATGGCACAGATCCTCCAAAGAAAACCATTATATTGCTTAAAAATCCCCACCTTTTGGCGAAAGTTTAAAAAAGCTTAATCGTAAGACAAAATAGTAAAAATGAAACACCAACAAGAAGTTACATTAAAGTGAACTCATCGTGTATAACTTAACAAACAATACCCACCCAAAGAGAGGGAATGAGACAAGTGTGATTTAGCATGAATAACAGTTAACACGAAGATGAATCACAACAAAACAAAATAATAATGCAGTTCTGTTGGATTTAAAAACATAACAAAATGAGATTCTAGAATAAAATAGCAACGAATAACTAGGGATACATTCTATCCATTAGCAGCGTATGAAATCCAGTCCGACGTGTATGCAACGCGATGGTAGATTCCAGGTTGCTGTCTCTGAGCACACGAGTATCCAGCAGATACGATCCCAATAAGGTACCATCTTCCTGTATGTTGCAGCATTAACGGTCCTCCGGAGTCACCCTAGTAAATTAGCATTAAAAATTATAAAATTTTCATCCAAGAAAATACATGATAATTACAAATATAATCGTAAACTGTTACCTGGCATGAATCTTTACTTCCGTACTGATACCCTGCACACATCATTTCATCGTATATAATCACATTAATTCCTTTTCCTTTGTGCCAACCCTCACAGTCTCTGCTTTCAATCACTGGAACATCGACAGCTTGTAGAGTCTTCGGTCGAAGTCGGGACCCTAAAAGTACAAATATTAATATACTAAATCTAAATTTATAATATTTTTATTCCAAATTGACAATCATTTGCAAAGTTCAAAAAGATTGACTTTCACAAGTCAATAATTTAAAGCTAAACTAACTTAATACCTGCTTCAAGAGCTCCCCAACCAGTAACCCAGCCATACTGTCCTTGGAAATCTGTGCCCTTCTCTGGTAAACAGATTGGCCTTATATGAGGTAAGTAACTTATTTGTCTATCCAGTCTTAATACTGCAACATCATAACGATCTGCCTAGAATATAAAAAATAATATGTAAGTTAGAGATTAAAATAATTTATATTGTTTGCATTCGAATATCAGAAGAATGTTTCGTAAGATTCGTTACCTGTGGCGTGAACTTAAAATGTGGATGAACTTTTATTTGAGTAACCCCAACGGTCATCGGTGGGTATGGCTCTGCATTTGAATTCAAGACATAGTCTCCTAATGTAACTGCAACTTGGTAAGGCGAAGCTCTAGAAAAATGAATGAATAAATCAAGTAAATAAAAAATTGAAACTCTTCGCACGGATGTGGTTCAAGATCAGAAAAATATGTCTCCGTTATAATTAATTAAGCGAAATACCACCATGTTTTAAATGAAGTTATCTGTGGAATTAATTTAGAAAATGGGGGAAAACATGTAAAGTATGGTTTCCTACTTGGCTACACAATGTCCAGCAGTCACGACATAGCGATCATTGACTAAACTGCCCCCACAACGACTTGAGCCAACTCGAATATAGGCCTGAAAAAAATTCAGAAAGGTCAAACTGGAAATTCCGTTCATTAGATCCAATTGGATTAATCAATTGATCATCGATTACCTGCCAGGGAAATGATCCAAAGCCAGCCTCTCTTCCTCCGACAATTCTTTCCTGAGCTCCCAATAAGCTGTCTGCTGCTAGACCACATCCTAAAGGAAGAAAAAAATCTTATTATTTATTTCTGACGATTTCAATTCGTATACATGATTTTTCTGGGATTAATAATATCCGCACTATCGAGAAAACAATTCTTTCGAATTAAAAAGGAATGAGTTCTGTTCAGGCCAAAAATATCATAATTTTTCATTTTGTTTATCAAAATTGGAATTAGAGGCATACTTACGAGGATCATTTACTACAGGTCCATAATACTTTTGTACAGCCGGCGGATCGGTGGAGGACACACCAATGCCCTTTGAAGAAGCACTTAAGGGTCGCTGGCAGCAAGCAAAAAGTAAACCACCGCAACCCCTCTCGATCAGGCCTCCGCTGAACCAACAAAAGAGAAAAAATTCACAGGAACCAGAGCCAGACCCACAAACACTGGAGTCACCAAAAATGAATCTCTGATTTCTTCCGTATTCCGCATTGTGATAACCAGGGGTATCGTATCTACTACCTGTCAATAAACCAAAAAAACACAATTAGGTCATTCGGGTCTTGTGAACCAGGGTATACGCGTTATCGAAGGTCGCATTGCATTCCGACTTGTTATAGCAAGGACCACACATATAGGCCACAAGGTGAAATTTTTTAGTTGCCAGATGCTATGCGTTATAATGCGTGCTTAAAATAATAACATCAATAAAATAAATTTTAAGTAGATAACCTAATTTTTACCTGAATAAAATAATGTTCGTTTCGTCCGATGTCTTAAGAATGATGACGTAGAATTTCCTTCCGATGTGCCATTTTCATTTGAGTCTGAATCACTTTCCCGAGTCTCATATGATGTGAACTTGATGAGTGCAAATGCCGAGGTCGTCAGCACTATGAGAGTCCCTATTGGCAAGAGTCGCATGACTCTTAACCTCCAGACTCTGCAATAAAAATATAATAGGGAATTTTACTCAAATTGGTCAACATGATCGAATTGTGTAAGGACTGGATGCTAAATTGTGACTAAATTAGTAACCCTAAATAATTGTGGCATGTTCTGAGTTAGGACTACAAATGAAAAAGATTCTAATGTCGAGGAGGATTGAGCGCAGTGAACAGAGCGTGCAAATAGGGCTTACTGGCCACACTTGGATGCACTCTTCTCTTCGAACACGTACAAGGTTTGAAAACATCTTCTTGTGACGCTTGGAGATGGTACTTTTTATTTAAGAAGGTTTACTCAGGCCCACAAAATTAGGAGAATCCTTTTTAGTAGAGGGAAGAAATGACGAAGCCGTAGACAGACAATATATTAAAATTAATAGTCAATATTCATGATTTTTCTTAAAGTTGTTGTAGTGAAATGAAATAATGACTGCCAGTGCCAAGTCATAAATCATTCATGACCATAAACGAAATCCTAATCAAATAACGATGAGTGGATTTAATTTTAATATTTGATTTTGCTTGCGCGCGCGAGTGAGACTTAATCTTTGTTAATGATTTTGCATTTGCATTGCATCCAACAACTCCTTGGCTTGGCTTTGCTGCTGGTGTGAATGTCATCGTCATAATCTTGCGTGAATTTTATTTATTCCTATGTAATTGCATGAAAGAGAAATTGAGAAGAGGTAAATGACTTCCGTGTGACCATGTGTAACCTTCGCCCATATTCACTTTACCCACTACGAAACGTGTTAGTCAATACACTCAAGCATTCGTTCGTTTGTACTTCACAGTGTTTGCCATTGCTTTGGGACACTGAGGATGAGATTGTCTTTGAATATTTTCACTGTTCGTACTTGCATTGCATTGTACTTTGTTTTGTACGGCAACGGCTCTCCCCTACTACCCAAAAGAAACACTCTATTCCATCCATATCCAAAATACAAGTAAAGCAGGAGATAGATGTAAGAAAATGGAAACTGGGTCACTTTGTGAATGGCATTGAAAACTCTTCTCGCGTGGATCCTCACAAGAGAATATTATTATTTCTTTTCGTCTCTACTTTCAGTCTCATCTCACGCTTAGGCTTTTTATATAACACTTTCCCCGTCTTTTGTTCGCAAGAAGAAGCTGCTTGCTTGGATTTCGTACACTCTACGAAGCAGATGTTAGGATAAGATCTTCTTCATATTATATTTAATGCCCATCTTCTTTGTAGCATTTTAAAAACATTCGTACTTACTTGAGCTATAAACTTGCATCTGCATCTAGTTTAACTACCTATGAATTCTATAAAAATTCCTTAACGCAAATTGCAAGTTGTAACTGCACGCTTCGTTTGTGTTGATTTAGTCTTTATCAGATTTAGGTTCAGAGCCAAGGTAAAAAAGCAAAAGCATCGCGCTACGTCTCATCTTTATCTTACATTAAGTCAAGTCTAATCGTCTAGTCATAGTCTTAAAGATATTTTTTTGAATGACAGCCATTTGTTGAGTAAACCATCTTCTTCCCGCATGAAGATAATTATCCTTTAGCACAGCATTGAATTTAACTAATGACCTGATGAAAACCGTATAGACGATAGCGTCATAATAATCAAGTCTACGTAGAGTACACTCCACCGCACAGTGCGAAAGTGCGAGAAACAAACTTTCACAAGAAAGTTTAACGAATTATGATGCCGTTTGCATCAGCTGAGTACAACACAACACAGGACAAGCCAAGCCCAGTAATCAAAGATCGACAAGAGTTCACTATGAGTAATAATCATTACATGATCGCATCTTTGACTGTGTCATTGTACTCGTCTTATAAACAATATATCAGCTGTAGTTAGTTGCTCACATGTTTTCCTAATATAATAAAATTGTGGTACAAGTAATGTCGAAATTTTACTCTTGAATTTACAAGAGCCAAATAACGTTTGTCTCAAGAGAAGTTTTTGGACTTTCCTACTTCATTTGTCATCTCCGGCACATTTTATGTGTCGACGTACGTTTTTTTTATATAATGAACATTAAAATAAAAGTATTTTAAAGGTTCACTCTGGCTAGTATCAGTTCAATCAAAATAGTATCGGAAATATGAAGTTTAGGAATGTCAAATAACATGTCCTGTGGAAAATGTCAAACAGAAAAGTATGTGCAATCAAATAGGGAAAATTTTTAAATATTTCCACATTCCCAGCTATAATAAAATCAGAAATTAACTTGACTTGACTCACACATCACACCTATGCAATTACAGCTATCTAAATTTTAAATAGTTTTAACTAATAGAAAGGATGATTCCAAACTTGTAGCAACGTATTCACCTGTGCAGGCAGGCAGTCCCTCCCTAACGTAAACAAAGGCTGTACAAATAATTTTATTCACTTTCTACACTCCTGCTGCATTTTGAGTTTTGTAATGTGGGCACTCCGTTTCTTACTATACACTTTCCATTTCAAGCATCAAAGAGATTTGACTGCCAACTCGAATTTTAACATATCCGGAGGCTGCTGTTCCGTTTAAGTGGACCACGGCAACTCCGCCTTTTAGTCCTACAAGTATTTTTGTACAGAAATAAACATTTAAAGTGAAATACGACAAGAAAATCCGTTTTACTTTCTACAGGTTGACAACTCAGCTCAGCTCAGCAGGTATAGCAGTAGCTATTATTGGATTTGAACAATAGGAATGGTGATACATGTCTCATGTTCTACCCGTCCGTACTCCGTACAACAATCCAACTCTACAAAGTAATAATTTGAAAGTGGAAAGGCTGGCAGGCAGTCTTCCTTCCATATCACCTCTACTTCAATAAATATATGTACTGTGCATGCCTTTATGCCTTTTTATTAGCACGAGGTTTATTCAACACGCTGCGCTGGCTGAAAGTGAAACATTAATGTCCCATTGTCACATTCTCAACTCAACGCAAATGCTGCTTTCGTTCGTTATGATTTTTTTCTTTTTCTGTCCTATTTGATTATTTACAAAACATTTAGTTTCTCATTAGAACTTATCTCTACCGATTTTTTTCTTTCTATGAAGAATAAAATATCACACAGTAAGGGTTAAGGAATACAAAGGAAGATTGGATGACCTTACCCTAGATAATACGTGAGGTAGTCGCGGCTCGCATTCCGGAGGCACGTGAGACTCAAATGAGCCGCACCAATAGCATTTCTCAGGAACTATTGAACTAGCAGGTCACACAAATCACGGATTTTTAGCAAATCAAATAAATCACTGATTTTTAATTCCAATCAAACATTCACAACTATTTCTAATTGACTAGAACTTTGCAACGTTTAGCATTAAGGAGTCACCATATAATGTGATTATTTTGACACAATAATCCAATAAGGATTATTTAGATGTGGTTTTTGTAAGAATGATATTTTTTAATTAAGAACTGGTCAAAAATATTAGACCAACTCATAAATTAATTTCTAAACTGTGGCAACTCGAAAAGCTCAATAGTTGGTTCGGACTTCATGTACTCTGAAGCAGAACAAGGCAAGTGTTATTGCTGTGCTCTCCTAGAAGTATTGACAGGACTGTGAGGTCATGGTCGCTTGTTTGCCTATCGTTCCTTCGAAAGTCACAGACTCACTAATGGCCATAAAGGTAGGTGCTCCCTACTCATATCCTGTTGCCAACATCTTCTTACCTTTTGTTTTCTTTCACCTCTTATCCTTTTTTCAAATTCCTTCCCCTCGCGGCTTTGCCCATTTGTATATTATTTCAAGAGTTGACGCGAACGGTCGGTTGTTGAAGAAATGTACAAGAACGAACCATCCACCTCAATATTATATTATTACGTGTTGGGCCTGAAGAAGTTACTTCAATACATGTTTGGTTTGGATGCTGCTATGTCATTCCTTATGTGGATACTCATGGTTGCATTCGAAATCCTCTCCAGAACAACTTTCACTTGATGCATTAGCGAGTTAAATTATTCCGGACTAATATTGGAACACAAGCGAGGACAAACAAATTTCTCTTTGGTTTCTCTGTAAGGGATTGAATAATTCAATTTATTATGTTATGAAAGCCTCTGTTATTAAACCAAGTGCAATAACTTGTTCCCCGTCACGAGCAAACGTTAAAATTTCTTGATTTTCAACTTTATTTTACCAAATCCCCAAATGTACGACTTGTCAGCAGTCAAATCGAGAGTGAAGGCACATGCTGTAGAAAAGGTGAATTTCAATTCATTGTTATTTTATATTAACTGGCTCAAAACTTCCTGAAAATTTCCAAGTTAAAGGAAGGTATTGTATGATAACTGATAATTTCGCAGATAGTACAGGGTATTCGTTTTAATTTTATGTTATTCTGAATAAAGTGTTTCAATGGATATATATATATGCGGATTACTTTCATACCACTAGTAGTTTTCGTTTTTTTTTTAAAATTGGGTAGGGCTGCAAAGTGTAAGTGTGAGTTTGAATGTAGTAGAAGTACAGAAATTTTTAATGACCTTTCCAAAGCTTTGCAGAATCGCATCAAATAAAAATATAGTCAACATTTTGTCAACTGCATTTTCTAATGATTTTAAGATTTAAAGTTGCAATTGTTAATAGTTATGATACTGAAAATCATTGAACCTGTCTGTAAAGCTTATTTAATAGTGCCCAATTTGGCCCAATGTTTCAGTCTCATCAGAGAGAGTGGTAATGTTTTTACGGGAAACCATTCCATTTTCATCGGAATAACAATAAAATTACCAACTCAATAAATAATCTATACTTAAATTCTTTGTCTCGAAATTATGCCTGCTTAATACCCTAGTTTCTCGAGTTAAGATGAGATTTTGTAAAAATTTACAAAATTGGTGTTTAAAGTTTAATTTTTCCAACGACCAGAAAAATTGTTATTGTTGGTTTAAAAGAGTTTAGATTTCTAGTTATTTGCAATTATTTGTGCTTATAATTTTGTTTCATTTGGACCCAATGCAACCAATTTCGGATATTCTATTTATCCGATATTCCTCATACGGATAAATGAATTATTTTGTTAAGACGAGAATCTGGACATGTTAGATGTACCACGTATCACGACATTGTGTGATTGTGTTTTGTGTCTGACTCAAACTGACTGCGGTCTAGTCTCATCGCTTCTTAAATTCTAAAATCTTTCCTCGGTACATTAATTTGCCAAAAAGTACATGTCATGCTGGGTATTGGATTAGTAGTAATCTAATATCCAGCATGTCATGTCCCACCAACCGAATCGAGATGAAGAAGCAAATGCCAAATTTCATTTCTTTATAACATTGATTCTTTAATTTACAAACTTTTTGATTCGAAATATTTTATATACAATTTCTGCCAATGTCTGGGTTGGGTTTGAGGTCTCTAACATGGTTAGACGTAAAAAATGAAATCCGAATAATTTAGTAGTAATGACCATGAGGGAAAGGTGAAACCGTTGCAACAACACATCTCAGATCTGACACCAAGCATTTTCCCAAGAACAAAGAGCGGGACGCGAGACCCATTGTATGGGTAGGAGTAGTCTCATTCATGTCATCTCAGTAAAGATGTAAAGGAAGCATAAAATAATTTATATCAGTTTTTAATTGCGTTTAAATGCAACACAGCAACAGCCACATCATGCGGCATGGACGACGTAACAACTGAAGCCCTTTTAATTAAGAAATCCGGCAAGTTATTTGGTGAGTAAGTGGTCACAACTATGAAAGCACAGCACAATAATTATGATGACTTTATGAAATATATTGAACGTTTCAGCAATTTTTATGTTAACATTTTGGTAAATTCTTTTGTATGGTTCTACATTCCTTGAAAAATTCAATTTTTACTTACATTCCAATTTCTTATTTTGCTTTTGCATTTCTGCTATTTTTGAAACTTTCATGGGAAAAAGACGAATAACGAAATTATTAAAATTCATGAGAAAAGCTCTCGACAGCATGCAAAGTGCAGATGCAAGTTTGTAAACCTGAGAAAACTGTCGGAACTCGTAGACGCAACTCGCAAGCAATGAAACCAAAAGACCATCCATAAGAACGTCTAAAAATTCTGAAAATGTTTTCAGATTCAGAAGTCCATTATTTTACAAATCCTTATACATTGTAGATCATGGTCATTTCACGATTTCATTTTAACAAGTCACTCATTGGAACAGTTTTTTTTAGCAATGATTGATTCGATTCGGTCGAGTTTTTATAAATTAAATTAAAAAGCCGGGTATCGTTAGACAGGGCTAGACATTCAAGGTAAACCGTGAGTGTGAATGCGATAAGTTTATGATGTGATATGAGAACATGAGACTATTTAAATGCATTGTAGATGAATGGATTTTGTAATAAATTTAATAAATTAGTAAATGAATAACATTTAGCTTAATTTTATTTGTTTTTTGTGAGTTTTTGATGATGTTGATTTTATGAAGAGTGGATGTGGCGCATTCTTGAGAGGAAAGACCCAAACGAGTGAACGTGGACCTCTGCTTGTGTTTTTGCCGAACTGCGTAGTACAAGTTGAACTGAAGGTGGAAGGTGGAGGGGATTGGCTCACAATTCTCAGACAGAGAAGACGACTTTGCGGTCTCTCTACAATTCATTCAAAATAAAAACTCAAATATAAAATAATCCACGGCCTATTTTTGAGAATAAACACAGAAAATAAAATCTACATTACTTGCTCATTCTTGTGGTTTGAATTATTTATTTTAGAAGGTTGAGTTAATTTTTCAAATGTTAGTGGAATTGTGGAGGGGTAGTGCGTTGTAGAGGGATGAAGTGAATGATTTGGCGTGGCCCTGGAATGCAATGCAATGATGGATCCGCCATCGCTGTACGACTTACGACCAATTTTGAAATGTGTAAAATTGAATTTTTGAAACCTACGGATTAGTTTTTCAGTGTTTTGTGGAGATGGGCAAAGGGTATACGACTTGAAGGACTCAATCCCTTGGCCGGTTGGCCATTCATTTGAGCCTCACCGTGCTGTGGGCTCTGAGTCCTGCTGCTGTGCTGTGTTGTGCAGTGCTCCAATTCTATCTCTTCTGCCCTATCCCTGCCCCTTTCGTGGGGGTCATGAGCAAATTGTCATTTAGGGCTAGGGCTTTGGATGCCACCAAATCCTTGCCCATTTATCGTGACCATGAAATCCCCGACAATGCAGACTGTTCAAACATTAATAGAACAGTTCCGCAAATGCCATCGGGGATGGAAAAAGAAGAAGAATCGGTAAGATTATCATGTCAATTCATTGGAAAGTGTGCATAACACGGAGTAGATTCTTCTCGGTCGCCATTTAAGATTTTTGTAGTGGGTGGGATTCGGCGGGTGGGATCTACATAGATCAGCATGTAAAAACCCCAATGAATCTCAACCCACGTGGGCTAAACTCAAAAGAGCGGTTCTTTTAGATGTTTACTTCTTACAAAGAAATAAAACAACAGAGGTCAAAATAATTTGTTTATGATGTAGATTTATGATCATTTTATGCCAAGCTATTTCAGCTTCAACGTTTCCTATTCGATTTGCTTACACTAACACTGAATGGATGAAATCGTTTTCATAATTATTTGAAAACTTGTACAGTATTTTTTTACTACAACTGAAATGACGAACATCAGTATAGCAACGATGCACGAACAGTAGTTAATTTAAATCCACCGATATCAAGCAGATACTACTCGGCATAGAGAGGCAAATATCGTATATGCCAAAAGGCATAAATTCAGCCAGACACATTTTTTATTAAAACGCTACATAAGCACTAAATAATCTGCATAAGCTATACAGCATTTCTGGTGCTAGTTGACATTAATGCTCCACAGATTGCCGTTTCAAATAAATTTCTTTTTTAAAAAAATTACCTTTTGTTGTCTAATTTCACGTTTCACCTTCTATTTTCCCACCAAAATTAGCCGTGATTTTTTATAAAATTGTAATTTTTTAACTTTTCAATTGCCAATCTCTACTATTTATTTTACTAGAATAATACTATAACACCTAAATTAACTTGATTAGCCGATGTATTTTGAAATAGAATATATAAAATCGATTAAAACAAAGAATCTGACTTTGTCAGTACGTGAATATGGAATAAGTTTAAAAGCAACAAATAAATAGTCCACATCCACATGATTACAAACGAATTGTCGAAAGATTCATCCATCAATTTGAATAATAAATCGTTGGATTGAATTGTAATGGTATATGATATTTGTGAAATTACAGGAGCAGCACCTACAGCAAGCAATTCATGCCGGTACCGTCATTCCTACACCGGAAGTCTTCGATCTGGAAGACCTTTCTTACTATGGCATGCTGTATCCGGAGGACTACAAAATGCCACGGCAACTCATCTATATGCAACGTAAGATTTATTGACTTTAATAAATTATTGTTTTGTTTGTTTACGGTTTTGTCCGAAATAATGTCTCTTCTCGTTAACGTGGTTACCAAATGTGTAGGACGGTAAATTAATTTTTGATGGGATGTACCTTAATGTAATGGGAACCCGTGAATTATTAGTTGAAAAATTTTGTTAAAATTAGCAATATAATATTGTATATTGTGTTTATTATCCAGCATTTTCAATGGAAGCAGACATTCCAGATTATGATATGGATTCGGATGACGAGCACTGGGTCAACTTACAAACTGTCAAACTGGAGCTGACACCCGATAAAGTAACGTCAAAATAGTTGTATAAATGAAAAAATTCAAAATTTGGGAAAATTTAATTTTTAATTTTTTCTTTTTCGTAGTTTGAAGAAATGATGGATCGGTTAGAAAAAGGGAGCGGTCAGACAGTCGTCACCCTTCAAGAAGCCAAAGCGTTGATTAAAGAAGACGATGACCTAATTATTGCGGTCTATAGACTACTGGCTCAACAAACGGCTCAAGACTGTAAGTCAGTGGAACAACTGTAAATGATCAATTTTTTATTAGGATTGGTTGACTTTAAAACAGCAGCATCCACTGATACCTCAAGTTCGAACTGAAGCTCGTTTCGGTGTTTCAAATCATAATCCCTACATTGCTTTTCGCCGGAGGACGGAGAAAATGCAGACTAGGAAAAATCGTAAAAATGATGAGTCGTCTTATGAAAAAATGCTCAAACTGAAACGTGATTTGTCGCGTGCTGTCACCCTTCTGGAGATGGTTAAGCGCCGTGAGAAATCTAAAAGAGAACTCTTGCACTTGTCCATTGAGGTTTTCGAAAAACGGTATGTAATTAATGAAAATTTAGTTGCTTAGCATGACATGAACATTAGAAATTTTAATTTATTCTCATTTGTGGCATAGATATCAAGCTGGGGATTTCTCCGGTCATATTGTTGCGGAAGCCCTGTCTCAACGTCCCTCGCGCCCTGCATTTACTCCTTTATTTCAACCCAACCACTTGGGTTGGAGCAAAGACGACCCCCTCCTGGCTTCAGTGTCCAGGAAAGAAAAGCGCCATTACAAGAAAAGGCGACACAAAGCGATATCGAAAAATCAAACTTCATCATCATCCGGCAATTCCGCATTTCATCCTGTTCAAGTAAATATAAAACTTTCATTTTGCTAATACATGTAGTGCTCATGCTAGTCCTCCAATCGAGAGACCTTTCGTTTATACTTTAATGTAAGCTTCTACTTGAATTTTTCTTTTTGTAGGGGCTGGGATTCACTCCAGAGGATGACATTAGTTCTTCTGAAGAAACTCCAGTTCAGATATCCCCATCTGAGGCCGAAGAAGAGGAAGACACTGGGCCTTTCGCATTTAGACGGAGATTAAATTGCGATTACCAAGCTGTGAGTTAGATTTAATGTATTTATTACAACTAGAAACGACGTTC
>WJEZ01000853.1:0-22215 GCA_009869925.1 Thalassaphorura encarpata
AAGAAATCCTTTAATAATATTTTGTAGAATGCTGAACGTAGTACTACGACCATCGTAGAGCCTAAACGGTACACCCAACCCAAATCACATGCTACAAAGTTGGAGCGATACACATATTCTCGAAATATTTTCCATTTCTTCCTTCCGTCTTCCAGTTTCTCCCCATGATTGGATTTTTGAGGACTCTAGAGTGAAACAGTTGAAAGTTACAAGAGTGAGAATGGAAACACATGGGATTCATCTCCATAAAGTCAAGTCTTTCCAAATGTCTCCTTCAACACGTGGGAGTCAAGTGACGAAACCACTTGCAAATGCAGTTCCCGACTTAAAATATGAAACTAAAACTTTCTCACAGTAATTAGGCCCTATAAATATGCACGCTGGTGCTTCTAGTTATTTCAAACTCTGTCCTATGTCCTTTCCCTGAAGATACATTTCCATTCCGTGCCGTGCAGTGGTGGGAGTAATAATACTATGTTATGGTTTTGAGTCCTCCTTGTCTTTGTCTCTCAAATTAAGCAGTGCAGTGCAGTGGAGTAATATCCGGCCTTGCCAGAAAACTTTTAAGGTTCAATGAGTTTCTTCTTTTTCGTCTTCCTCTCCATCTGGCCAACTAACCAATCCATCATTCATATTTTCTTTTTATTTCCCCTCAAAATTAGTCAAGACGGAGGCGAGTTAAGCTTAACTCATTTCAACTAAGTCAGTCAGTTGAGCAGCATTCAGGGAGTAATTGAGTCCGCCCTTCAGTTCAACAAATTAGTTTGCTGAGCTTGGGTTGAACGGATCCACCCAGAAGTCGTCAGCAAGTAAGACAAGGGCAAGATACGGCAGCAACAATAATTTGAAACCCCACAAGGGCGGAAACAAATGAAATTAAATGTGTCGGCTCTATTTAGCGTCCTAATCAATTAGGTCGTCTCGGCATGGATAAAGCAACTAATCAAATAAAAAATTGATGCAGATTTATTGCTCCCGCTATCCAACACGGGAAATTGATACCATAACTCACAAATGCACTGGTTCTACATATGAGAGCTTGAATTTTTTAAGAAATTAAAGACTCATTCTTTACCTTGCATTCGAAATCAAACCTAAGTTAACATCTGTAATTTGAATACATGAATTCAATTGATCTGTTTTTAATTAATAATTCCTTCCTACTTTCTCTAATCCAAAGGAAAACCATTTCACTTTCTACAGAACACAGCATGTAAATAAATCCTATCAAATTGCAAACACACAAACCCCGCTAGGGCGGAAACAAATGAAATTAAATGTGTCGGCTCTACTTAGCGTCCTAATCAATTAGGTCGTCTCGGCATGGATAAAGCAACTAATCAAATAAAAAATTGATGCAGATTTATTGCTCCCGCTATCCAACACGGG
The DNA here is from genome assembly GCA_009869925.1 of Thalassaphorura encarpata. Classification (NCBI taxonomy): domain Eukaryota; kingdom Metazoa; phylum Arthropoda; class Collembola; order Poduromorpha; family Onychiuridae; genus Thalassaphorura; species Thalassaphorura encarpata. The sequence continues at coordinate 1,390 of WJEZ01000853.1, forward strand.
AAGATACCATAACTCACAAATGCGCTGGTTCTGTACATATGAGAGCTTGAATTTTTTAAGAAATTGAAGACTCATTCTTTACCTTGCATTGGAAATCAAACCTAAGTTAACATCTGTAATTTGAATGCCTGAATTGGATTGATCTACATTTAATTAATAATTCCTTCCTACTTTCTCTAATCCAAAGTAAAACCATTTCACTTTCTACAGAACACAGCATGTAAATAAATCCTATCAAATTGCAAACACACAATTCATTCAATGAATCAACAAACAGGTGAATGAATTGTAGGTAACCGATTCAAGGAAGGAAACTTCAGTTCCAATTTCAATACAACGTGTGTATGATGCCGGTGCTTGGCTTGCGTGTGTTGTGCGTGTTTCTCTTCCTCGTGCATTTGTTTTGTTTGTCTTTTATGTTGCATTTTGTTTTTCCTCAAATGTTCTTTTCCCCAAAACGATTGGATTGGGGCTATACACAGCATTGCACTTTGATGGAGGACGCATATCATTATTATTTCAAGAATAGATTTTGAGTCAGATAGATTCACCTGTTTCGTTCCACTTGCCTTTTATCTCACTCAACAAACATCAAAAGGGTACAAAGGCAAACATATTATTACAATTGAACCAAATACTCCTATTCTACCCATGCATATTTATACATCCATCAAATTTCAAGATCTGGCCACAAAAAGTCAGTAAAGCACGGCACGGCACGCACATATGCACGCAATGCTCAACGCATTACCATTCTCTGTCTGGATTTATTCAAAATCCAATGCATCAACATGCGTAGGTGAGAACCAATATTCATGGAGAATTGAGAGTTGAACTAATCCGTGAGAAAAAATCCATGTATTATTCATAAACAAAATGAATGGATCCATACTAATGAGTCGTGTTTTGTTTAGGTGTGGATCCACCTCATCTTCATCTCAAACTCAAAACTACGTTATTGCCTTGCAGTTCAAGTCTTTTAAGCTGTCTTCTCCTGCCCAACAACATTGTTTTCCCATTAAAATCGTCCAGTATTGTACATGGTATTGGGCGACGTATACGTAAAATTCTTGTTGTTCTTCTTCTCACTTAAAACTTAAAGGGTGGAATGGATAGACGGGCACGCAGGTCGTCTATCTACATGGAAATGAACCCGAACTGAGCTGAGCATAGGCTTGAGAATCTGATGGTGAATTACCCCTTTTTCCAAAGAACAGGTAATTTCAAAGAAAGAAAATCGAAACTCGACAAGACAAGACAACTTTTGGACCTCCTTACTATGGTACAATATTGTACATTGCAGTGACTGACTGGCCCTAAAAAATAGGTGTGCTACGTTGTTGTCTGTCTCATTCTTTGAGAAATAAATAAATGGATGCGTGCTTGAGTTTTTTATGTGTATTCTTTCATCAATTGTTAACTCCATACATGAAAGAAAGACTTGGACTGCACACCAGACCTAGGCCAGGACCAGGTACCAAGAATATGTAAATTGAACAATGTAAAAGTGTGATCCTCTGCTGTGGGTTTGACTCATTCGTGTTGATGGCTCTTTTGTGATGTATGAACTTAAATGCCTTGCCTGCCTAGTCCTTGCTTGCCCCTATCTCAAGTGCCATCCGATACTTGATGACACTTCGTTTAAATTATAGTTTTACACTTCCCCAGGTAAATGCAGGGTAATGAGGTGACATTTACGCAACCCACGACCAAACAACAAAATTTGGTAATTAAAATGACAAGACTAATAAGTTTTGTCACGCCTTCTTGTTTGCATTGCACCCTGTTCATGTGCAATTCAATTCATTCGGTGAGACAGGTGACATCAGATAACTCTTCTAGGCCAACAAGCCCAAACCCAAGCCCAAGTCACAAATTACTTTGATGGTGATAATTTTTAACCCGTTACTTCAAATGTAATGCCATTTTTTGACAAACAAAATGTTAATGGTACTTTTTGTGTAGTTACTCATAAAGTGTGAATTGGCTTTAAAGTAGTCAAAAGCAAAAATAATAAGACATTTACTTGACTGAATCAGATGTCAGAAAATATAAGATTTGGTCATTTATAAGCCCTATGCTAATTTGAATTGCAAATACTAAACGAGTGTTGAGTGAAGATCACAATAATTAACTCTTGCTGCGCAATGCGGTGCGGTGTATATTTGAAAGAAACTTTCTAAGAATCACAGTCAGAGATTCGCTTGCATATATCCTGAGTCCTGGGAACTTCCTCAATGCTAACGCTCCGAAAGAAGGCCAAAGAGTCACTCGGAGCTAAGTTAAGAAGTCTTCGTCAAATTATATTTGCATTTCTCTTGACAATGCTAATTGACGCTAATTTTGAGACCTGTTTTACTTTACTTCGTTTGACTCACAAGACATTATTCTTAGACTCAGTCTTATCTCTTAGCACTAAACTCTGGCTCATCTTCTTCACTAGGCCTAGGCCCCGGGGTGCTCACTTCGTCATTCAGTGTAACGGTCAAAACCCACGCACGCATGGCAAAGCAAAGCTAACTAACCTAATGCATTCCACGTATACGTAGAATAATTTTGAAATTTTAGTTGCTAATTTCCATACGTGAGTAATTGCAAATAAGAAAGGAGGAATGAACGGGTGTTGTTAACCTCATGCTAAATTCAGAATTAATATTTTACATCCCAAGCCATTGCGTGTCTATTTGTTATTAATTCTGAGTTGAAGGCTTAGTTTATAATTTATTTAAAGGTTACATTTGAAAATGACGTTATTATTCAGATTAACATTTACTAAGAGAAGGTATTTTCAGGAAAGGAAAATTAAATTGGATTTGGAACAGCATGACAAACATATTTGTTCTTTTTAAATAAATTATTCCTAAGGACAAACTACAACAGCTTGGTTGGTCTGGTTCCTTTCCATGCTTTCTACCCCTGTTTCGGCTTTGGCTTCCGCTAGTATCTTTTAAATAAACAAAAAGTAATAGCAAAATGTTGAGTAAATTCTGCATAGAAATGCGTACGTACGAATATGGGATTGGCGAATACATAAATTCGATCGTTGAAGATAGAATATTGCCATGCTTTGCCTTGTCTTGTTTTGAGAATGAAGGGTGAATAACATGTTCAGTACCGTGCCGTGCGACAACGGCCGGACCGATGCGACGTCGTAGACGTAACTGCAAATGTACATATTTTACCTTCTTGTCAACACGATTTGACTTTTTCTTTTAAGAATCTGACTGAATAATGCAATTGCCCACAACTCTTTTGCATAAGTAATACATACTGGGAGTCAAATAAGGTTGGAACAGGGTGGTCTCCCTGAGCTTGGCTCTGTTGTTTATGTGGATTTTTTATATGGGATGGTTTATCCCATTGCTTTATATTTACGATCCATGCAGAAAGGGTGTTCCTTTCCTTTCCTATGTCTTTTATTTGGCAAAAGCGAATAAAATAAAACAACTCAGGCCGGGCTCTAATTTCAAAATTCTTCACGGTAATTATTTTTACTAAATACTACCTGCTTAAACAGATGAAAACCTCCAAGTTTTAGACAGTCAAATGCAAAACCTTTCGAATCACCCGATCTCCACAAGTGTTGTCATCATTTCCCATAAGGTAACTCGTCAGGGAGAAATAAAAGACGGAAAACTCTAAAACTTTTACAAGGTGTTAGTAATTGAGGGCTAGGGAGGGAGTCAGCCATTCTACCCAGTGCATTATGCAAACACCCTCCTTTGTCTTGGGCGTCTTACACTTCCCAACTTATTATCAAAGTTATTTCTCAAAAGGATCAGGCAGACAGAGTTTTTCCGTTCCAAAAACTTTTCTACAGCTACAGCTAAGTTTAGCAGAGTTAGGATTAATATTAACATATTGGATAATAAGGGTTCCTAGCAAAGAGGTTCCTCTATTATTACCATCATTATCATCACAAACTCCTTTATCGATCCATCCAACCCATTATCACAATTACTAACGTTTAATTTATAATTTTCCCTTAAGGTAAATTGCTCTAAACACTTCCTTTAGAAATTCTTTAGCGCCTAGTTCACCAATTATGTTTCAGGATAAAAATTCCTTCACCTGGCTCGACTAGTCAGGTCCAGTCGGGTCGCCTGATCCAAAGGTGAGATTTCTTTTCAAAGTCAACCAAGCCGACCCTCGTCACCCAGAAATAAAAACCACTCAGCACCCATACTGTTAACTTGCTACAATCAGATACAACAATCAAATCGCATCCTAGCTAGCACTTAACTTACGTACTCAGTAATTTCTAAAAAAAGGTGTCTCGTCCTTTCAATATTTATGGGTCAACAACAAGGTGTTATTAAGCGAGCGGGACAGGAACTCTAATGTTATTTTTAAGCACTACAATCCAAAAGAAATGAAGGGAAGAATAAATGATGTACTAAACAATTATTTTGTCAGTAGCAGGAGCAGTAGCAGACGCAGAGTAGTAAAATAAAGTAAAGAAAGGGAAGGTACAGAACCTGATTTTCTCCTGGGGTATTATTAGGGTAAAATCATTGCACAAGCGTTGCATTGGGGTAGGACAAGTCAGGCCTAAGAAGATTAACGTGTAATTATGTATTTACATCTAGTCGGGTGGGTAAGTCGAAAATTGTGTGTCTGGCTAAGGGTTTGATGTAAATATATAATTTTCAAAAATGGGAAATTTACCAATTGACAGGTTTAGACGAAACTACTACGACAGGGTGCTTTTAGAGTAAGAAATATTACACCAGTCTTCGTTCTGACTGAACCTGTAATGAAGTTTCTAAATACTTTTAATCTTCAATTCAAAATTTCAAGCAAAATATTTCATAATCATATCCGACTAACCACGAGCACTACCACCCTAGTGGAAGTTTCTGCTACAGTTGATAAAAATAATACTTAGGAAGTACCTGACTTTCCCACCAAAGGTTTCATTTTCATCTTCACAGGCTACCTTGCCTAATAATAGCAGACAACTTCAATATTTCACACGATCACCAAAAACTTAAAACATTGCTTTACAAATTGCAGGTTCTTAAGAACAACACCGCGCGGTCGTACTGTACCATACAGTGCATTACATGTGCAATGCACAATGTACCATATCGTGCGTGGATCTTCATGCATACTATTTCAATCCTTCCCATTACATTGCATAATTCTAATTCTTTACTTACTTTCAATTTTAGGCCTGGGCCTGGGCCCAAGAGATCCTGAACTTATACATGTGCTCTAATGTTCTGCCTGTATAGATACAGAAAATAGAAAGGCAAGAAGAATCATGATTTTCCCACACACATAGATTCTCAACCGCCAAGCTAAATGGAATAAAACAGCAGAATAACACCATGTAGTAGTGTAGTGATACATGCTAATAATGAGCGCTAAACCGTTTTCTTACGAATACTTTTTTACCTTTACCAATCTTCTTTAATTTTTTTACTCAAATACAATAGCAAATGCCTTAGCATGGCCATGGCCACCCAGCCATCACTTCTGAATCTGCCAGTGTGATCTTTTCTCATGAGAAAAATGGAAAGACTCATCGATACTGACCGCATCATTATAACCAAAATTTGACATTTTGTAACACATAAGGGCGGCTTGGGAGAGAAGAGAAATGATTCCAACAATGGGCCGAACAATAAAAAGACGAAAATCGATTCAAAAAATTCTTTACCATCAACACCTTTATATTTTCTTGTACTCAATCATCCTCTCCGTCTGTCTCACACCGAACGAACCCAAAACCTCAAAACCTCAAAACCGATAACAGATCCTTCGGTTGGTCGCCTCATCCAAATATCTAGACCAGACCCAACGGTGATTTGTCTGATTTTCACATTTTGAAAACCAAGTAATCTGCCTAGGCGTCCCGAGTCTTAAAGGCTTAACGCACTACGCAATTATTGACCTTTTCACGTGCGTACGTTAAGCTCAAAGCTGAACTGTGAAAACTATTATGATACATACAAAGTAAAGAGAGAAGATCATTTTCCATTCCCATTTGTTTTCTGTCATGTTTTTTCCCTACGCTTGTTTGTTTATGTCTAAGAATCACTCTCTTGAATAACATTCACACACCATCTCAAAAACATACAATTTGGTGAAACCCTCTTCTCATACAGTCAATGTTCATCCATATAATTTAATAATAATTGGAAAATCCTCTACCATTAGGTACTAGTATGTGACGAAATGTAAGCTTAATCTGTACTCAGAGTCAACTAAACTTTCGATTTTTGCTCGAAGCTAAAATGTGAGTAGAGCACTTATAAAGTTTCAGTTTGGTTTTGAGAATTATTACTGATAATGGCCAAGACCTGAAGGTATGCTAAGCTAGAGGGTTGTATATTCATCTGTGCGTACACGTAGAGGTATATGACTGATTGGGTTAAAAAAATCCTCGATGAAAATGAAGATAGCAGTGCAGACAGATCGCAGATCGTGAGGGTGTAGAGGTCAAAAGACAAGCGAGGCGCTGCTTTAACAATGTTTTTGCCCGCTTCGTAGAAAAAAAGCATTCCTGGCTTGCATCTGCAAAAAAGGTAGATTATGATTCATCATTCCAATGAATTCGGAATTTCTTTGCTATCAGAAACAAACTTGAGTTTTAAGAATTATAATTTTTGTTTAAGATATCACGCTGACTGGAGCTCTCAACACATTGCCAAAACGAAATAGGGTTCGCGTATACATAATTGAATTTGTATGTCTTAAAAATTAATTTAGCACTTCTTTTCAAAACATGGAATGGGAAGTTCAGACGAATAAAATAAATATTAGTATTTCATGTTAGCAGAGTTAAATGGTCTGATACAATTCACGCCTGCTAAGTTGAATAAGCTTTATCATATCAAACACTACTACAAAAACATCTGACAGTTTATTTGTGACGTGTTTATTATGTTCCTCTGAATTTAACGCACAGTTAACCCTTTTCTCACAGCAATTTGTCTTCACACAAATATATTCGTCTGCTTACATATACAGAGCAGATGCACCGAACTAACCGACCGAACCACTTCTTGGCTTGTCAGTTTTTCATTTCATCCATTTTGTTCTCTTGGCTTAACTTAAAAAAGCAGAAGCTAAAGCAAACTCAAACTTTATTTTGAAAAGAGAAATAGCCAAAGTGCATTTCATGTCCACTCATGTTGAAGACAGAGAAAACTCTTGAGTTCTTTTTTCCCTCCTCCACATCCTCAAGGTACACTTGAGTCTTGGCATTGGCAGTGGCTTCTTTCTTGTACTTGAGAAAGTCTTCTGCATCGCACTGCTGTTGTAATACTATAGATTTTCTCCAGAATAACTAGTATTTACCCATGTGGATGTATGCGTTGTGCTGTGCGTCTTCAAAATTGAAGTGTATATTGTATTGCGGTCGACCGCGGCATGTAATGGAACGAACCGAGTTCATCTTTTCCAAGCCGAACCGTGTAATAACATGGAAGGGAACAAACATTATGTCAACAAAAATATGTGTGGACAATGAACCATTTTTTCATCCCATGCTCCTGCCTGCCCAAGTGTTGAGGCACAATAGAGAGGGTGAGTCGTAATAAAAGGTTAGAGAAGAAGAAATGATAAGGTAAGGAGGAAGTTAAACCCAGGAGCAACGAGTTTAGTTCAGCTACCTAATGGAAGGTAAGAAATGGAAGGTTCTCTTAAGTTTACCTTTTCCTTCATCATCATCATCACCGTGCTTTACAAGGTAAAAGAACAGATGAGCCCTAAAATGTTTATTCTCTAAATCAGAGCGACCCGGGCGGAAGTAGTACCGGGTGGCATTTCAGATCTGGTTCGACCTTAAGCACACAACATTCAAGACTTAACATTGTCCTCTTTGTTCAGGACAGGGGCTGACAGCAATGGTCGGCTTTCTTGTAAAACAACTTTTCTACACAAATATGAATCAAGAATTTGATACTGCACAGACGACCGGAAATGTCAACCAGTCCTGCTAACAACATCAAGTTGAAATTTGATCTAAACTTGTGCCACTCAAGCAAAAATTGGGCAAAATCGAATTTTTATGACTTGATGCCCAGGAAAGGAAAAAATAACAAACTGCTAATCAATTAATCGCACATTTTCACGTGATCAGATAGCGTGCCTCCTGCCAACGAATTGCGAATTGCCCTTTTGCAATTTCACAAATAAACCCATGCTGTGAGGGAATTATGAAAAGTATCGATTGTCCTCTATCCCGCCATTACCACTAGGAAAACAAATTGAGCTGAAGCTCACACGAAATAACTCGATAGATTTGGCATTTGGCACAAAAAGAGTATAAAACATGAGAACCACCGCCATGCAAGTCAAGACCGCCAACCATGGTAGCAGAAAGGGTGCTTGGCTTATTGCAATGAAATTGTGATTTCGTAATTCAACTTTTGCTTCGACTTGTCGCTTGTTTATCGCACTTGAAAAATCAACCGAAGCCAAATCCATTCATGTGTACACACAAAATAAGTAAACAAATTTTATGTTTATGTTGGTCCATAAAATGGGGGGAAAGTACATAAATGTCAATCAGATTTTCGCTTTCATTTCGAACTCAAGTCGTATCCTGAATGCATTTGCACAATTCATGAGGAATGAGAATGGAACCGGATGTTCATGTAAATTCAATGGGATGTCACAGCAGCAATAAGGATCAACCACAGGGAAAGCAAGACATAGACACATCTGAGCAGGGTTTCCCTTTCATCTATAAACCGCGAACGAAGAACCTATTTCATCCTGGCTTATCTCTATTATTAACTTCGCATGCTTCACGTCATGTTTTTCCTCAAGGTGTTCCTGTTCTACAAGGAGTTCAGTTTCGGACCGTATTATTTAGCCATAAATCAAAAAACGGCGAGCTAGCCAGCCAGGACCGGGAATCAAGTCAAATGGAAATCGAAGATTTTTGCATCGTGGCCAAAAAATCCAAAAAGCAAAGAAAAAGAAAACCTGCAGGCCATGGCCATGCCATGCATGCGTTAGGCCTACTTTCTCCGGCTGGTCAGTGAAAGCTTCTTGCAAAACTAGGGCAAACCTTTAGTCCTGCATTATATCACCAAAATCAGTCTAAATTACAAATTTCTAAACAAAATCTCTACCCAACGCAGCCAGGCTATTGACCTACTAAAATTATATATTCTCCCGTATGACTTGACTTGTTATTATTCGATATCATGGTCAAACACACACGACCATAATGTGCTGTACTTGCACAGTTTTTCCTTCCTCCTCCTGGGATCTTAACTTTGTTCATATGTAGCCGTTTGTTTCTTTAAACGATTCCATAAAAATATGTTAAGCTGGTCTTAAACTCCATTTTAATGGAACGTTGTTTTCTGAACGATTCTTGTGGGAATTCCATATTATTCCACATACACACTCCAGCAAGCAAGCAACCACCGAAGGAGGATCCTTCTTGAATAAAAAACAAAAAAGGAAGATGCATGGATATTAAATGGATATCCCGGGAAAGTCCATTTAAGGGGATACACTCCTGAAGCAGGCAAGCAAAACAGACGCCAGTTGCTTGGAAAGCAAAGCCAATACAGGTCTATACCGTCGTGAATCTCCGTTTCTATGATAATTTTGTGATATCAAGATTCAGACTTGCATTGCAGCTCAACGGAATGGTATGCTGTTGCTGTTGCAGACTCTTATGGACTTCGTGATCCTACCCTAGCCTGGTCCGGCGATCGTGATCCACGTGGGCTTTCTTTGGTGCGTGTACTTGTACACTGACAGCAGACCGGACCGAGGAGCGTCCAACCCTAGAAAATCTTTTTCTTCAAAAACTGGTCTTTGCCCTCTTAAAAAACGTGCGTGTTTCTGTCACATGAAATGGAAAAGGCTTTCCGTTTCTTCCTCTTTTACGAACGATTGATACTTGCGTTTAAAGGGAGGAACTCCCTTCTTGATTTAATCTGATGATGTTATTTTATGCACCAATGCAGCAATGCAGCGTCTTTATGACGTACGGACAGCCCAAACCAAGACAAGACAATGTTTCCTCCACTATTGTATAAGTCTTCTTTAAATTATTTGAACATGGTCTTGGCATGAATCTTTCTACACTTTAACTTGGTTGGAATTACTGGGTTCAGCCCAAAAATAAATACAGACCAGGCCTGGGCCTGGTCGTGCCATGCCGATGCGATCAAGAGATCATGGAGTTATGGCTTTTCAAGTGTGATGTCCTGTGACTTTTATGCCAAAGAGCCTGAGAAAATCCTTAAATTTATGATCTGAATGCAGGAACATTTATTATTTGAACGTTTTTTTCAAGCGGGAATAATAATTCTCGTAGAAATCATATAAAAACACAATTATCCGACGCTGATAGCTTGAAATTGTCATTTTTACATTCCAATTAATTGTTACTCAACCCAAAAGTGATGGTACGATTGTTTTGTGCTACGATGCACTACAAATATTCTTCCTCCCTTCCTGAATGTCACATAACAGATATGACATGCACACAATTTTCATAAATAACTGAAATGCCTGAACCATAATAAAAGCCCAGTTCAAGTGGAAGGACAACATGGCCAAGCCATAGACCAGAGATGATGAGGTTGATAGTTTCTCTAATGAGGGAGTGATGTATGGCTCCAAGGAAGGAAAGAAGAAGAGTTCAAGTCTCTCTTCCCTTGCGTTTACATAATCGACCGTAATCAAGTGTCAGCGTTAAGAGGTCCTTTAGCTTTTACCACATCTATAAAAACGTCCAAGCCCAAGCCCTGTTTGTGTAGTGAAAAGTCACTTGAAGTGCCATGTCGCCCTTGCCTTGCTCATGCTATGTTGATTTGGACTCGCGTGTTTTTTCTTCCAAAAACTTCATCTGAAGCATGACTTGTCATGCTGTTTCTTCTTCTTCTTAATTTTTTTTTCTAACTGAAATATCCATGTGCTAGGCCAGTATGTGCAAATTCAAATGTATGGATGACGACGCGGTTACGCTTTGCTTTTACGGTATACTGTGTCCGTCCTGGGCAAGGAGTGTGTCGCAAAATAACTAAAGCGGCACGACACAGCACAATGCAAAAACAATGGAGTCCTTTCACCTTTCAGGCATGCTGAGTTCTTCGGGCTTTGGGTGCTTTGCTTTGATGTGATTGTATCAACTTCCGCTGATTTCATTCTGCCACACTATGAAATGAATGCACGCTTGTTTGTACTTTGTGCAGTTTGTAATAGCACTATAATCGATTTTCCAAAACATGGACAAGCAAATTTACGAATCTAGAAATTGGGTCATTTTCGTACTTGGAAAAACAAACATGAGTAGGATATTCAGGCTAGGATTGTTGACCTTCGTTCAAAAATTAATGCGTGAATACATGTGCGAGAAATACTGCGTCCAATTCTAATTACCCACACGCGTATGCATAAACAAACCACATTTTATAGACTTCAACTTTAATTAACAAGAAACAAACAAACACCAAATCTTTTTCTGACCATATGTGTCCAGTTCCAGTCCACTTTTAAATTTTTATTTTTTCATTCGAAGATCACTCGGTTTACCTTACTTTGCTCATTACATTGATTTTTGTTTGGAACAAAAATTCTTCCAATTATTTAAATTCCACTTAATGTCACTCCGTATATAGCCAAGGCAGCCCAGCGTGGACCCAGCCAGACCCAAAGCCAGGTCGTTAGAATCAAGTCCACGTCATGTCATATAACAAGGTCCACTTTACGACTCAACTCGAGAGTCATCAAAGTCATGCATTCTGCATTCTCTCTCAGATTTTAATGAATGATTTTAATCCCACGTGAAGTAATGAGCAAAAACAAGAGAAGCATGGCACAGGCTAAGCTGCTCAGGTATGAAGTACAGAAAATGTAAATTAGACTGGAAGAAGGTGAGAAATGCGTAGAACGCAACGCATCTCCATCTCATCTGCAACATGCTGGGCGTGTGACTGACAATTTGATGCACTTTATTTACCTTTCGCTTTTTTTCTTCATTTCAACTCGCAAAACTAGCCTACTATGCTATGATGCAAACTTGACACACCACAAATGCACCTTCATTCTTGTCATTTTTAAAGAAAAGGCACGCAAACCACACCACGCATATTGCGGGCTAGAGTGTAGCAAAAAGTCACAAACACTGTAATAACATCAAATACATTTTATGCGACCTGTCAAGAAGTCTTTCTTTTTTGTAGCAATAATATTTTGTCCGTTGTCACCGAATATATCATCATCACTCCCTGACACGTAATGGAGACAATGTAATGTAATATATTCGCAAATCCAATAGTACAGCTAGCACGCCATGCAATACGCAAAGTGTGATCGTCCTATTTTCAAAGTACAAAGCCCAAAAGTAAGGCAGTTTTGTGCCTGTGCGTAAGGTTCACTTCAAGATGACTTAATATGGTGACAGTGCAGAAGACGTACTTCTTTCTTTTCTCCACCAAATCCACTCAAGAGTCGCAGAGGAATAAAGAAAAAGACAGACAGACCGCATAAAGTTTCCATTTAGCAGTGAAAGGAAAGGAAGGAAAAAGTTTTTGTTAGGGTCGCTTTCTAGGATAAAAAATGAACCAAGTCCCTTCTTCGGTTTCACTTTGCCGTGTTCGCCGTTATTTCCTTAGAATTTAATCCAAGAATATTATCTAATCTCACTAATGAATACAAATATCTTCACAAATGAAACTTGAAGAAATTTCGCCGCCAGTTGTCTTAATTACCTTAATTTTTCTACAAAATTTTTTATAACCCAACACCGCGCTGTCAGCAATTTGTTTCCGAAATACGACCAAATTCGTAGAATCAAATAAAAAATAGTTTCAACTCTAACATAAGAGCAAAACTGTGAATATTGCAAATGTGAGGAGATGAATATGAATTCACATTTCCTCTCTCCACCAAAGAGTATGTAGCGTAACTCGGGTAAAGTAGAAACCTTTTAGGCTAAAAAGTAGAACATACACAGTCAGTCAGGACAGAACATGAAATTTTATATTCGCCTATTCTGCACTGTGCTGTAGTGTGATGACGACTGAACTATAGGGCTTCTGTTCTCGTTTGAACAAAATGAAATGTTACGTCCTACTCGTATTGCAATATTGCCAAAAAAACCTCAAAAAGGCAAAATCCCGTTTCAAGACAATGACGGGGTAATAAATGCACATGTGACAGAGGATGACAAAGGGAAAAGATTATGTAGGAAATTTTGACTCCCTTGCGTAGCCCGTGCGTAATAAATGAACTCTCAAGTCCAGCTATAAGGACCCATTTATTTGCAGAAGACATTATGGGAATAAGTGGCTGTTGAAGTGGTTGAACTAAAAAAAAGTCCCAGTTGTAACCTAAGTAGTTTAACCAATGTATTGCAATGAAGTGCATAAATAATACATGCAAATGCTAAAGTACAATGTATTACCCCTATAAATGTTCTGGGACGCTTACGCCAAATTACGTGTCAATTTACTCTGGTATGCATGCATATCTTTTCATCATCAATCAAAGAGTCGTGGATTGAAAAAAAGTAATCCTATTTAACTTCCCAGCTCTAACGTGGTCGGAGATTGTGTGATATCATTTCACTTTGAACTCACTATGCCAGCAAAAATAAAATCGGATTATAGAAATTGAGTCTAAGGATCCTCCGGACAGGAAACCATTTTCTTTAGGACACAAAAGTTCGAGAACTTCACGAATACCACATTTCATAAAAAAACTGCTGATCTGATTAATACAGCTCGTGCGCCCGTAATTTATTCTAACAGTAGTAATTTCCGTGTTACCAGTTTAATTCTTGTCAACTGTAGTGTGGTACAGTTAGATGCTCATATTTTATGCCTAATATGCTTTATACTGCTCAAATGTAATACTTTTGATTGAGAGCTTCACTTCAGCACTCGACACTAACTCAACTCCACGTGTTATTTCCTTCACACCATGCTAATATGCAAGTACATCCATATGCAGATTGCTAATGCGTGTACAACGTGAATAAGATGCACGATTTCCCTCACACTACATCAACATCATCAAATTCACACACATCATCATCATCGTTCCCGTTGCCCTTCCTTGCGGTGTGGACGTAAATGACCGACCGAAAGAGCTGTGAATGAATAATATAAAGTCATCCAGAGGAATCAGAACGATTCCGACTGAGACTCAGGCACTAAAAATTAGATCTCTAGCTCTATACGGCGGCAACTTCTTAAACAAACAACGGTGTATGCTTATTTTATAATTAAATGTGTAACCATAAATAAAAATTAATGCAAAATGCTCCTTCAGGGCTATGGCGTCTGGCGTTGCTTTGAAATATTACTTTTGTGTACGCACATTTATATTGAGTGGCCTAAGCTCATTTTCGGTGCAATAGTGAATTATGTATACTTAACATGACTGAGTGAGAGAGAACGGTGAAGGTGTCAAGAATCGAAATGAACGATGTTAGTTCAGATGAGATGCAAATCACTATTTTGCAGCAGAGCACGAGGGTGAAGGCTTGGATTTGGGAGTGCATTAGCCCAAGACGTGCATTTGCATTTGTATTAACATTGTAGAGTCCAACTCAGCTGAGTCTTGAAGATCACTCTTATACACGTACGTGTCTATTTATAGAACCCGACTTCATGTAATTACTTTTGTTTATCTTCTGGCGGGTTAGAGGTTTTGTGATTAAAATTACTAACTATACCAGCCTAAGATCACTCTTATACACGTACGTGTCTATTTATAGAACCCGACTTCATGTAATTACTTTTGTTTATCTTCTGGCGGGTTAGAGGTTTTGTGATTAAAATTACTGACTATACCACCCTAGAGAACTAACTTAATTGCACCTTACACCAGGTTTGAAATAAAGGTACCATAAATTGTCAATTTTAAGCAGGGCCTATTCTATAAACTTTTAGCATAAAGGTCAAACCTATGTCAAACCCTTGTCTATTTGATAATTTCATAAAAACTGTGAGTGCTGCACTTGTTACGCCACACCATTGGATTCCTATTTACTAAAATCAACAAAGCCTTCAAGTTTTACCTTTTCCTTTCATCATCATTATCGAGTGCACAACAAACAGAGGACAGCAGGGCGTCCAAAAACTTTATTTATAAGCGAAACACAAAACAAAATCAGCGTTAGTTCCAAGCGAAATGCAAACAATGATATTATTGTAAGCTAAGGCTTTTATGTTTAACTCTGTTTAGCTTAGCCAAGTTCCTTGTTAAAGGGAAGCAAGCAGCGATTGAAGAGAGTCCACGATTTAACACTTGACTAGGATGAAAGAAAATGCATTCAATGCACAAGCCCACGGTTCAAAGAACACCCAATAGATTTGAACAATTTGAAGAGAGATCGGCATAGACGGTACGAATACGAACATTTTAGCAATGCATTGCATCGCATCACTACACTAACATAAGAGCCTCGTCGCCATTACACCCTGACAAAGAACACCCAATAGATTTGAACAATTTGAAGAGAGATCGGCATAGACGGTACGAATACGAACATTTTAGCAATGCATCGCATCACTACACTAACATAAGAGTATCGTCAGCATTACTACTCCCTAACAGCAATTACTTTTGGCGGGATTTGCTGAGAATTCGGTTCTAAAATAAGAATTCAGAAATTCTAGCAAACCTAAACTTCTAAAATTTACAAAATGTTCAAGTTTCCTAAAAATTCTCCCTCTCTTGAAAATTGTCTACTCAGCAAATGCCCGTCCGTGTTAGTTTTTAGCTTAACTGATGCAGATAGCGAAATATGTGTAGCATTCATCTCACAAGCTTCAGAAAATAATTCTAGTAGAACAGACAACTGAATTGAACGTCAAAATCAGTCAAGCGGACCGTACGTAAAGGAAATCTTTCATAAGAGATGCTCCAAACAATGAGTCAGTCAAAAGGAATATTAATTCTTGGAATTGTTCTATTCTACTTTTATTACTTACGCTTGGCAAAATGGGCTAATGGGTGCTGCTAGCACTGCACTCTGTATAATCTAAATTTGGCTTGCAAAGAACATTTCAAAACTCTTATGCACTTAAATGGTTTGCGTGAAAAATTTTCTTGCAATGGAGACAAGACAAGACAAATTTCAATTCATTATTACGAAATTAATGTAATTGCTTACAATTACCACAATACGCATCCAAATAAATGGAGACGTGTGGCCATGCAAGAGAGAAGTGTGTGTGTTAATGAGTCAAGAAATGAATGTAAAATGTAAATGTGATGTGCAAGTGGAGCCAATTTATTGTAAGAATTTAACTAAATAGTCAGGGTGCAGCAGTCCAATCCAGCCAACTCGCGAGGTTAAGTTACCTTTAAAAATTAATGGGATTTAAATGGCATATTGCTTTTGTATGGATTTTCACATGGAGCACAGATTACCCTCTGGGTATTTTTCTCTGAATACTTGAAAAGTTCGAAGAACTTTCACCAGCTATTCAATTAAACCAAGGCTGCATTTCATTTTTGTTTTTAACATGGTTTTGTCCTCAGACTACAGACTTCCGGAAGGGTTTTCCGGGGCTATGCCTGAATTTGGATTTTTATACCATACATACTTCTACTCATATGTATAGGTTTCACCAATCCTCATAATTATCAGGATTTTTACGAGGGTCCAGTAACTTTATGAGGTTTGACGAGTACTTCAAACCTTAAACCTACTATCGAATCGACTCTACATCGTTTAAGTGGATCATAAAAAGTGCTCATATACACGCATACATTGAATGAGTAGTATTTTGGTTCTGTCGGATCCTCGGGTAGTTTTACAAAATCCGGTAATAGTTTGGATAAAAAGATCGAAACACTTCAACATTTTTCAACATAGTACGACGCTCATACATGCTACTAATTAATTATTCCCACGTACGAAAACTTGGCAGGCATATTGTAATGAGTTCTCAAATCTGGATTATTTCCGCCATTCAAACATACAATTAGCAATAGCTGCTATACCTGGAATGTACACTCTCTATGACGAGATCAATACTAATCACCCAGTTAACCAACCAAGAAACGCATGCCAAAAGCACACAAATGTAATTCACTAATCAGCTACTGCCACTGCTCTTTAAACTCTTTACCATAATCAGGAGCAAGCAGAAGCAGCAAGAGGAATTGAAGCATGGACATTTGGGCAGGGCAACAAAACAAAGTGAGGATTGCCAAAATCGTAAAGAGCTTCTTCTTCATATGTATGAGTTCCTTCTTCCCTTGCTTGACTGACTCGTTGAGTTTAACTCGACTTGACTATGGATTTCAAATTAATTGAGTTTGAGGGACTATTTGCTTTATATGGCAGGAACGTCATGTACATGAACGTCTCGTCTCTTGTTATTTTGCAACTTTAGACAGGACAACAACTTGGTGAAGAATTCTCCCTCCCTGGTAAATGAACGAAGCAGCCCAGGAGAACATCACTTTCAATTTCGTACATTCGTGCAAGAAGTTTAGTTTACTACTACAGGAGATGTCCTACCTCAGGATCAAAATGTAATAAATACACTCCCACCAGGAAGGAAACAAGAAAGTGAGGCTTCACTTGACCACAACACTAAAAGACGACATTGACATTTTGGGTGGTAATACCGGTTTCGGTCCACAAACTCAAGCAAAGAAGGAAAATGTGTTTCCTCTCCTACATACAAGTAAAGTCGATGGACATCTCTAAGAAATAATTTTATAGCTATACACTTTATGCACTGAGCAGTAAAAGTTATTTTGCTGTAAAAATCGCATTGCGATATTGTCCTCTCCTATACTGTACTGTGGGTAGTAGGGTTTGGATGAACAACATATTCCACACTTGGACACTCGCCAGCGCGAATGACTGCATTCTTGGTGCGAGAGGTCAAGTAATAAATTCGACGGGTGCAGCCGTAGCTATAAGGATTTCATTGGTCTAGGAATTTTAATGGAAAGACTCAGGTATAGCACAAGTTAGGATTGAAGTCAACGCGTCTTTCCAAAATTCCCGCTAAATTTGAAAAGGCGTGCACCCATCCAACCAAATTTGAATTCTATTCTTTACACCTAAAACGAAATCCACAGGAGCCGAAGCCATTGTTTAAATCAGCAACATCTGCTCGTAATTCTCTTTATAGAATATCGCAATTTAAATTGCGAATCCATTAACCTCAAAATCCCTTCTTCACTTTAATTATAATCTTCAATGGTGGTCCTTCCAATGAAAATGTAAGCAAATTCGAGCAGGAATTCTAAACCTGCCTTGCCTATGCTTGTAAAGTTTTTATGAAGTGTGCAGACCTTATTGTTTGTGAGATGAGAATTCGTTCGTTCGTTCGTGTGTCCATGTCACTCTCTCATTTCTCTGATGCCCATTATTATTACACCTCACGCGCCCTTCCCGGATGACAAGACCATTGCCTGCATGACTCCCCGGCCTCTTTATATACTCGGGCCATTATTCTCCAGTAGCAGCAGCCAACTTCCAGCCAAGTGTTCTTTTCAGGAAGGAAACACAAGGATAGCATGTAAATGTAAACATAAATGGACTCGCATAGTGTTTAATTGTATTTCTTTAAGGCTTACGACGCCATTCATAGAACTATACACTACACTTCCCTCAAAGTAATTCCAGAGCACACGTAATAAATAAAATGCCGACACGGACATGACTAGACCTCTACGCTGCGCTACTAAGTTTTGGAGGAAATACTAAGGCAGAGGCAAGTGTGACTATTTGAACGGTCCAGGCACGATACTATACTTCATTTAAGACATGGGGGGAATTTCCTCTTGTCTTACTAAATGAACCGAAAGACATGCGAAAGCACGGACGTGGAAGTTCCTTGAAATGCAGCAGCAGTTTAAAACGTCATATTTTCATTTAATTCTTAGAAGACTGAGCCAATTCTAAAGAACCGGGTCAACTATGAGCCAATTCGCGAAAACCAGGGGTAAAATTTACAAGAACCCCCGCTCAGCTCGGGCGCAGCGAAAGCATAATTTGACCAGAACCAGAAATGTAATCCAAATATTTGTAAAAGCTCTGGTCTGGCTAGGCTGGGAAGCGGAATTAATTTTATGTCCGTTCATCCCACTCACTATCCAAATTATAAGGATTGTAAATTATATCCAGGAGTTTGGAAATTAAATTGGCAAGCAAAGTATAGTCATGGCATGGCAGTTTCCACTTCGTCGGTTTGGGGTCGCGGTCGTTCATGTCAATTAATTGGTTTCATTTTACCATAGGATTTTATTACAAAAGTTTTGAGTTTTGAGCCAGCCCAGGCCCTGAAATCTGGATAACGGGAATAAAGCAATAAGCGAAAGGAGGGGTGGGTGGGGCTTTATATGAGGAAATATGTCTTACACTGAAAATTTCCCAAGTTTATATCATTTATGAGTTTTCGCATAAATGCATCGCATTTTTAGTGGTTCTCCCATTTATTATAGCCAAGTCAATTAATAATAATCCTGCCGTTTGACATATCTTGACCCTAAATCTTAAATAAGCCAGAGACGTGGAGACTTGGAGACGGAGACAGAATGCACTGTATTGCTTTTTCCTTGCTTGACTCGTGTGGCTTGGCTCCTGGTTTGAATGATTTCGTGAGGCAATTCATTGCATGTCAGACATTTGATGATAGCCCTTGCTTGCAGTGTGCCAAGTGTAAAAGTCAAATTTAAAAAAGTAAACTCGTGTCATGTCATGAAGAAAAGCGAAGGCAAACTCTGTTGCACTGCACTGCACTACAATCTACTCACGAACTAAAGCAGAGTCTTTGGCCAAGCCAAAGAAAACTAGAAAACTAATAACATTGCGGCTTGCGGCGGGGTCCGAGTCCAGCCACATGTAGGCTAGGGAAAGTTGGCTCCAGCTTAAATTCAGTTCAATTTCCGAAAAAACCAAATCCAAAAGTGCATTGCATGTCACATTTATTGTATGAAAGCAAAAGTGCGATAAGCCCTGACTCTTATAACCCTGTAAACCCCGAAGAAAGTTTTTTATCTTTTCACATTGAAAGCAATACCTTTTGCCCTTGTCCTTTTTCTATGCAATCCAATAATAATGTGTTTATATAACAAATGTAGGAACAGGTGATGTGATAGAGCACGCAATTTATATTTACACATAACACACTGATTTTTTACCCTTGCATTGCATTGCATAGCATAGCGTACCAATTCCTTGCCTTTCACCCTTTGAAAAATCAACAACTCTGTGTTCAATGAAATTACTTGCTTTGCCTTAGCCTCTACCACTTTTGTGTTTGTAATACAGATTGCCTGTCCGTGTACTTACAGATGAATATTTCTCACGCACTGCACTGAACAAGTCTTACTAGGTCTCAACCTGCTTTTCCTTTCATTTGTGTACAAAAAGGGTTGTAAGACACTGACTGACTCAAAACTGGGATATCAGTATGATCCTTAAGAAAACAGATGAAACACTTCAAGAACGTTGGGCAAAGTTAATTCCAGTCTGCCCTTCCAGACGAATATTTTGAAACTATCGGTTAAAGATAATTTTAGTACAATTTAAATAAATTAATCTTGTCTAATAAGGATTAAATAATCCTAATAGGGACAAACAAACAGGAGTACTCGATAATTTGTCAACGAGTATCGCATAGACAGTGGGGCAGGACAGACCAACCCGAGTCAATGACAACGACAATGTATCCAAGCCAAGCTCAGATAAGCTAGGCGTAACGAAGTTTCCTATCTTAGTATTAGTAGTACCATTAACCTATTAGCCAGCCAGGTTCCATCAGAAGTAAATCACGAATCTAGTGAGCGAAGAAAACAAAGGAAATGGGCTGCAATAACAACAGCAATACATTAGGGCTTGGCGCTTGGCCGAGTGAAAGG
>WJEZ01000854.1:0-22191 GCA_009869925.1 Thalassaphorura encarpata
CGACGCATGAAATCTGGCTTGAGGAGATAGCCACAATTACCGTTGTACTCTGTAAATCAAAACAATGCAAGTATAAAATAATACAATAGAATATTATTCAGAACTTTGATTAGCATTGTAATGAAAAGTTTTAAAAAAATTATAAGTTTGGTTACAAACTAGTCCCTTTCAAGTCCTTGTTCGAAAAAATAAATGCGGACAGTTCAAACACTATGAAACCACAACTTACCAAATTTCCCTTGATTGAGTTGCATGGGCAAATCAGGGGTTTGGAAGTTCAATGACACCATTTGACAACCTGCGTTCCAGAAAATCTGAAATAATCAGAAATCATGATATAAACATTGCTGCCAGCCACTATATGACGATTGCACTCCGGGTGGTTTGGTTGTTGAGGAGAAAGAGCTTAATGAAATTAAATCCTAGGAGAGAAACAAAGGTTTGTCCCTGGCACGCTCGACCTCACAATCACCGCAGAACAGAATTAAATTTATGTACTAGTAGAGGATTTGGCAAAGGACAGGGCTGAGTACAGCAGGCACATACACGACGACGACACTAGTGTGCTATGGGGAATAATGGGATGTACTTGTACTTGTATCGTGCTCTAGACTTGTGCAATTCGGAGAAAAGTTTGTTACATTGCCCGCAATAGAATTTCACTCACTTGTGGCATGTAGTTGGAAGAATCTGCTCTCGTTCCTTTGGGGTAAATTCGACTCATTTGTCTTTTGTTGTAATTCACAAACTCGATTGCCTGGGACTTGAGATAGCCGAGCCCAGCCGTTTCCGCAAATGATGACATGTTGTGATGTATGTTTCTTTCTGCAATAAAATTTCGAAGGAACCAACTTTTAGAGCGGAATCGTTACAACGCAACGCACATACAAAATTTAGCACTAATGGTAATGGCGCATTATTTCAGCGCATTAAATAACTGTGGTAAGAACTGACCTACTTCGCACCAGATTTAGCAAAACAAGTGAAAAATGTATACAAATATTCATTACGGTCTTTTGAAAAGCTACATGAGACACGAAATTGTACATCTTTTAGCTTTTTAGACGATATTTAAATATCCAGGCGCCGAATGTCTTCGCTGTTCGTCTTGAAACTACTTTGGACTAAAATGCTGTCTATTCTTGTCCAGTTTAGATCCCTTGCAAATCGAAATGTCCATCGTGTATGATTTATGCCAAACATCTAGTTTTGGTTTCTCCAATGTACGTAGTAGTAGTGTATAAGTTAAAAAAGATGTTAGAATAGTCATTTCTCATTTGATACTTTCTAGCTCTTCAGGGAAGAAGAGCCCGGAATACTAATTCAAAAAATAAATCGAAACCTTTCAAGGAGATAGGAGAGCAAAATGAGTTGAAGAGTTTAATTGAATTTCAGAGGAAATGAAATTGACTTCTTTGCTGCGAGATTTGCTTGGCCAAGGCCAATGAATGATTTCGTGGTACTTTCATGATTCCCATTCCCATGAATTTCAAAAGAAAGAATTCATAGTGCAAATACGTACACGTGTAATCCAAACGTTGGGATTCGACACCTTACATGTCTCCAATCATTCCGATAAAAAAAAAACGAAAAATTCACTTACGCTCAGCAATGTCAAAGCCTTGAAACTTGATAGGAGTAGCGTAATTAATCATGGAAGAAAGCCAAGGATGGACATTGAGAGTGGAGCCCGTATACGGTAGATTGTCAACGGCGGCTCCCTTGATAATCTCCTCCTGTGAACATATTGTTAAGGAATTAGATTTAGCGAAATCAAGATACGGTCTACTGATCTGACCATCGAAATATAATATTACAGTAGTCATGATGAATTGCTTTGCCCATAAGCTAACAGACTACGTCTTATTCCTTCGAATTAAGGTCAAGACAAGACAAGAAGAAAGGATGTTCAGACCGGAGAAGATTCACATTTCTCTTCTTGAGCAAAGAATTCATTATTTATTGCCAAAAGAGGACAATGAAATTCCTTTTTAGGTTGAGGTTATAGGTTATATGTGCGTACTTCCTCCGTCTGATGTCCATCTTACCTTTTTCTCTTCAATCGGTGGACCAGCATCTGCTGCCGAAGCATCTTCTTTCACCTCATCATCTGTTATCACGAATTGACCCTTCTTAAAAAGTTCCAGCTCCACTTTCTCCACCTCTGGCCTTAACGTCTTATTCTTAATTATAATCTTTCTCTTTAGAAGCCTTGGTGGTGGAAGTGGTACACCAGGCTCACACTGCAGAATAGAGAAGGATGAAATGAGTTAGGTTAGAATTTTAGATTAAAGCTCGACACAACGAAAATCTTTGTAGGGGAAAGTTTCAAATTTGTGTTAATTCCTTAAATGTAAATTGGTGGGTCCCATTATGACAACGGCATAGGATATCCGAAAGTGTCATGTCATGTCTGCCCACATTTCCTCCCGAATGCATAATTGAATTTGGTTAATTAGTTTGAGGAAAGTTGCATGGTCACACGCAACTTACTTGAACATGAACTTTGAACTATCACCCGCTACTTTATTTATTAGCACGAAGTGCGAATTCGGAGGATTTGGGAATTAATTCTGAGATTAAGGAGAGGATCGGGGAAGAGAATAAATTAAACCAGAACTGAGAACTCACGGGGTATTCCGGAAGTGGTTCCTTCAGAAGTAAATCTCCCAAAATCTCATCACAATATTTGGCCAATTTGAACTGTTGGGCTTTGCAGCAATGATTTTCAAAAGAGAGGATCACAGGGTAGTCTGAGGTCACGAATGCTGTGTCCTTGATCGCAGTAATAACGTCCTGTTGAAAAAATTCATTTATTAGTCTACCTTTGAAAGACATTGTTAGCAAAGAGAATAACAGGAAATTCCTTTCAATGTTAGACTCAGTTCTATGAAATCAAAATCATTATATTAAAACCTAACAGATCAATTCCATTTTCATTTTATTCACTTTGAGAGACTAAGCGTTTGAAATTCTGAATATTAATCCAAAGTTTGGACTTTTCTATTTTCAAGGAAAATCCATTCCGCCGGCCGAAGCCAAAACTTTCTTTTCTAAGGAAATTCTTTCTCTCCTCACAAACTTTCGCTTGGGTTGTTCTCTATACCCTGATGAATCAATGCAATGCTCTGCAGTTTAATTCATTGAGCTGGATACATTTATCCAGTCAAGCCTTTTTGCCGTTTCTGCTAGACGGACGGACGTGACACACTTTGTGTCGATTGAGAACCTAGGTCGCTAGCCATGCCAAGGCAAGCTCTGAATTCTTGGCAGACAGACCATACTAAACTATTGGAAAGTTTTTTCTTTCTTTTCGACTGCTGCTGCTGGGAGAAAGTACAGAGCAAGAGCAGAGAGCAATCCGTTCCTTGTCACTCTCCCACATAAGTGGGAACTGAGATCTTAATTCAATACAACAAAATGTGTTTGACGTGTCATGGCTTCATATGGGCTCCTGGTCACGGCTGCGATGGCATGGCTGGAAAACTACTCGTAAAAAGAAAGTCATTTGGAAACCAAACTTTATGTCCAAACAGCATGAACCACTTTAATGGCGATTGACAGGAAATTATAAGGACTGGCAGACACGATATGGTTAGGATCAAGGGTTAGTGTCCGATTAATCCATTCGTGCTCAGAGGAACCTAGGGAAACATTAACACTCATCTCGTTCGTCTACGACCGTATTTGCTATCATACAAAGTAATGGTGCCGCCAGGAGGAATGTGCGAATAGAAATCGACCCATATTTCGCAGAATTTATCTTACGATTCTGTTTTTCTTCACACTTTTCTGTCACAAGACTCACGTAACTATTTTTTTCATAATTTTCAAAAATATTTCCAAAATCAAAATTGTACTTCGTTTAATTTTAAAATTTCTCATTAAATACTTAATGTTAAAGCTGATGCACATTCGTTGGTTCAGTAAATCTATGGCTTCAAAAATTTCAGTCTTCGTTCATTTTATTCCTGTCATTCGAAAATAAAACTCATTGTCATTCATAATCCATCTGAAATCCTGCATCAGCAAAAGTCCCACCCAGGGGACAAGCTCAGCTCAGCTTTATCTCCCTGTCTCGTGACATGCAAAGAAAATAAGAGATCAACGAAGAATTCTCTGAATATGAAGGTAAATCCAGTGACTTGAGTCAAACAGATCACCATGAGTCAATGTCAAAAGGAATGAGAGTTTCTAATGTAAACATGCTTGCGTCAGCCAAAACTTGTGAATTCATCACATCACACCACATTCTCTGGGCTGGGCTAAGGTTTTGGCCGGGCTGGCTAAGTAATCTGCGCTTGGAACTGAACTTATATTATGGCAAAAAGGAAGGAAGCCACATACGAAGTAGTAGTATGAAACTACAGAGCTCTAATATCATTCACTGCAACTACAAGCCAGACAGACTTTGTCTGTACTATTCCACAGTTTTCTTATCCCTGCCAGCCGAAAACTTGCACGAGTAAGGCTTCTGTCGAAATCGTAATCAGCAAGTGCCTCAGGTCGGATTTCGTGCTGATACGAATTCGTATTCACATATTCCATTTCTACAAAGCGCAGGAAATAATGGAATTGAAAATGAAAATACATGGGTTGCTTTCCTCGCAATGCAATGGCAAGGATTTCTCTTATCTTCACTCATCCGGCCAGAATAAAAACAACTGACGACGAGATTGGAATATAATCACTTGTTTTTCAAATATCCCTGGCGCGTATTTATTTATTTCGACTTATATGGCCTAGGTATATATTTTGACTAATTTTGCCCCGATGCTTCTAGAAATTTTGTATTAGGCGGAAAACGAAAAAATTCGGATAAAGAGAAACAGATAAAAGGTTGACAGTGACGAAATTTGTATCACCAACCAAGTTTTGGATACTTTGAATTAGATTGTAGGAAAAGAAAAGAGATGAATTGGAGAAAGGGCGAACCTTGAAGTTGATATCAGTGCACATTGCTTTCCCATGGGTAATGATGGGTTCCTCGTCTTCTCCTTTTCCTGCAATGACACATAAATTTATATCTATAAGGTCAATTGAAATTTAATAATTTTACTTACCGTCCCAGCAGTCCAATTCAACACAGCTGAAAGTGCAAACACAATAAAAAGTCGGTTAGATAACAGGATATTCAACACCATTGGGACTACGCTTCCTTCCGCATCCCCTCCCTTTTACTTCAAATTGCTTTTAAGGTAAATAGAAGAACGCCCACCTGGGTCTGATTGCTTCAGTAACTTTGTAATCATAATTTCACTACGCGAGAGATACTTTGCTTGCGTTGCCATACTTAGCAGTACGTTCTTTCTCTCCAGTTTCATACAGGAAAGTCATACATTGTCAACATGATATGATATTGATAGGGCTAAAAGACTAGAAATATAAATGTAAGAAAAATAATGTGTTGTACTGTACAGGGAGGTCTGATTGCTTCAGTAACTTTGTAATCATAATTTCACTACGCGAGAGATACTTTGCTTGCGTTGCCATACTTAGCAGTACGTTCTTTCTCTCCAGTTTCACAGAGAAAGTCATACATTATCAACATGATATGATATTGATAGGGCTAAAAGACTAGAAATATAAATGTAAGAAAAATAATAATGTGTTGTACTATACAGGGCACAATTTGAAAACGCTATCCGAAAAATGAAATACTATTCCGCAGAATTCTTTAGAAATTGTGGTCGTTGAAATGGCATTCAGTACATCATTAAAAATCTTTACAAACAGCAAAAAAGGTTCATTTGTTCACAAAAATAACTTGGGAAACCTTTCTGCCATTCTTATAGAAAAGCTCAATCTAAAAGTAAACTACGCACAACAACATTGAGATAATATTACACGTAAGGCCCAAGTTATAGGAACAGAAGTTTTATTCAATTTACACCCTTTTCAGTAGATTGAAAAGAACAACCGAAAGAAAATCGGTTTAATAAGATGACACACTTGTGATCTTGCCATTGCGGAAAGAGTAAAATTGAAGATGAAATGTAATGTGTAATTTTTGGAGTGTGGGGTCTGGACTGGATGCCATGTAGCCTGTAACCTTGAAGACAGAGTCATAATTCAATGAAATAGAAGCAAAATCGATGAGGGGCTATGAACCCCAAAATTGAAGACAGACACTGTAGACTTGTGGTCTTTGCTTGGTCTGGTCTGAATTGTAGAGAATATCTTTGTCGGGTATCCTCTAAGCTAAAACCATTTCTCTACAAAATGGAAAACTTTAATCCAAGAGCAGAGTACATTTGTCAAAACGACGAGTTGTACTTTAAGAGCTAAGGCTCCCACTTTGAGGGTGAAAGATTAGACTTTATTTCATACTATTAACAGTTTATTGAAACCTCAGCAATTTTGCTTTCTCCACATACTTGAGTACATTGGTTGACCTTCATATTGGTCAATAAATTCGCGCGAAACTGTCAAATTTGGGAACTGGGCCCGAAAAAAATTTTGGTCAAAGTCAGGTAAGTTTTTCCGGGTAAAATACAAAACTTGTGTTCAAAAAAATAAAATTTGGATTACCGGCAACCCGCGAGGAGTGTTTGGCGATACATTTCAACGGAAGACTTTCCTCCAAACTGGCGCCCAGAAAGATATGTATTGTGGGATGAATTGATGTAGTAGTGAGACAAGGGTTGGTCCATGTCCATGTAAATGTCCAAGGCGATCCAGGAAGACAGGAGCATTTTCATCAGACATGAGGTAGCGAATAAGACCTTCCTTACTAAGGCGACTCTGTCTAATTAAGTAGAAAACAAAAAATTAATGCGGAATATATGAAAGAAAACAAGGTTCTTGGTTTAAGGAAATAATTAATTAATGAACTTTAACAGTTGAAGTGTACTGACAACATTGACCATCTTTAACACAAATACACGCTAAGAACTCTTCACCAAACTCGTCGTTTATTTTTTCCCATAAAGTGTCTCTTGCCATTTCACTCATTGTAGTAATTACTGAACCAAATTAAAAGACGATGGATAACTCCCTAATCCAAAAATTACTCGAAAATAAACTAGGGAACGTTGAGAGGTGCCCAGATTTTATGAAAAATTAACTTTTCCCGCAAAAATTTTCTTATTGCACTTTATGACAATATAATAAACGTACTTACCCTCAGAAGCTCCTCATTTTGTTCATAATTCCATATGATCTCTGAAGCCCTTTTCTCATTGTAAAGAGGATACAGGATTTCATTCAGACGTGGATCTCTTTGTTTCTCATTCAAAAAATATATGAATTGATGCACGTCAATGTAATCCGCTTTCCCCTTAGATCTGAAAAAGGAAAAGAACAAATTGAACTCTCATATGATCATCATTATTTTTGAACAAGATGAATGGAGAGACGATGTTCGGCTTATCGATTCAATTTTCCTACAAATAAATCATGGAGGAATTATTACTCTGTCCAATCATATCGACGCCAGAAGTCCTGCCGTTCCGTGAGAAAAGATCCAAGCGAGACTAGATGCCGAAAAACGTTCTCATCTTTGTAGTGGGAGCGAAGAAAATTTTAATATAAAGCTTCTTCTTTCATTTTCTATTGATTTTAATTTACTATATGACCTTTAACTCAAAAACTTTGTCCAAGTCGTAAATCCAAACTAATTCTTGGTAGACAATATTCATTACTTATGCAAATTTAGTCAAATATGCGCGAAATGTCCTAGATATCAAAGGCCGAGCGAGCAGTTTTAAAGTTACTTGGAAATCTGCTCAAACTTGAATTAACCTTGATTAAATCCAACTTTCTCGCGTCTTCATTCATCCTTGACTTTTCACTTGCTACTCATATTTTAGCTCAAGTAATTAGTAAAACTAATCAAGTACTTGTGTGTGAATGCACTAATTTTGACTATGACGGAGAAGACAGAGGATATAAATTATTCTTTACTTTTCTCGTTCAATTCTATATTCCCTGAGGTAATGCTTCCTTAAGGAAGCCATTCATAACTTCTACACGCTGCTACACTAGTAACTTTATTTCTTCAAGTTATAAAATAAGTACATTTACTATAACACTAAGGTGTGAGGAGACATAAACTATAACTCACATAGATTGGAAAAGTTCTTCAATGTCATTCCTTGGGCAGATTTTATGGTAGAGAGCAACGAATTTTTCAAAAGTGAAGTCACTGGGCTCAATCACGTCATTCTGTAGACAAACAGAAAAGAAAAGTCAGAAAGTTGAGTATCATCATCAACATCCTTCATCTTGCAGGAAGGAAAGGCAAGGCAAGCAAAGGCAAGAAGTTTTAATGAGGCCTTAATTATGCCCTGGCGGAGAACTTATAGAATAGTAGAGCCTAGCAAAGTAGCTATAGCATTAGAGTATAGCTAGGGTTCCAGTGTCTAGTTAGTTTGAGCTTATTTCTTAGAAGAACTATCCGGGGTGCGACTGCATTTTCGAAGTTTGTCCAGATAACAAGTTGTTTGAGCTTTCATGAGCAACACAGAATTTCCTGTATTCGCTATAAGTGATCTAAGGCATGTTTAGTACGTGCAATGCATAAATTTATATGTATTTCATCGAATCTTCCAAACCGATTTGAAATACCTTAAAAGGGATTTACTGCTTAAAAAACCCCCTTATCAATTTCGGTTTTAATACGTTTGAACTTTTTCTGTGTAAACCAACCCCTTATCAATTTCGGTTTTAATACGTTTGAACTTTTTCTTTGTAAACCATTCTTGAGCTCGCCTACGAAAATCGCCCTTAAAAATGAAAGTAATATCACTTTTTCTAGAAAGTTATCTTACTGAATTATCATAAAGACCTGAATTAAAAGTCGATTTCTATGGAGGAGGAAAACCCCGAATGCCCTTATAGAAAGCAATGTGATTATGCGATGCAATTGCCTCTCAATTGAAATACTATGAATGAGAAATGGGCAATGGAATCATTACGCCCACTCTTTTGACTCCATGCCATGGCCCAAAGTTTGTTCGTTAATTGCCTTCCTTGATGATGAAAATGATGATTAACAGTTCAACTCGTTTCTCGTCCAATGATTCTGCTTGACGACAAATAATCAGCAAGGTTTGCTGAGCGAGCACAGAGCGTGAAAACTTAGTTGACAACATCGTGCACAATACTTGTATACTTTGTCCAATTATCTAATCCAATTGGAAAACGGGCAAGCTGCAAGCTCAAAACTTTATTACTTTAGGGAAATAAAAGGGAAAAAGCAATGAATTTCAGCTCGCTTCAATGATTCTTCTGCTTTGGGCCTGGTTTTTGCTTTTTCACTTCCGGAGAAAGTTAAAGTTATTTTCAAATTATCGAATTACATTAGTTCTATTCAGTTTTCAGAAAAAGTTAGAGATTATGAATTCATCACGTTTACAAAAGGATTGATCCTAAAGTTCAGGAATACATTTGATTTATTCATAACTTTTGAGTTTGCTCCATACCCGCACCGCACGTGATAGAAAGGAAACAAGAGTAATTTTTCAGAATTCTTTCTCTTTTATACGATTGTTATTCGTCTCCCATTGAAATGTAAAAAGTGTTAAAGGAATTGTGTGAGGCTCAGCGCCGGTAGAGGAAGAGTTCTGGCTGCCGGATTCAAGGAATTTGAAATTTCTGGAGGAGGAAAACGGAAGCGGGTAGAATAACAAGCGTCAAAAATAGATGAGATCTGTTCATACAGGAGGAAAAGTGCAAAAGAGAGAGAGACTCAGGCTTGGCACGTGGGCAAAGTACAATGTGGCACGTAATGCCATTGTCTGTATCTATATTGATGCATAAGAAATGGCTTATGGTTTGAATTGCCTTGCCTTGGTATACATTTGGAGTGGTATAACAGGGACTAGTTTATGCAGATTACTTTCTCTCCTTACCTTTTCACTCGGGAGTTCCAACTCAGCCAAGCATTGATAGACAAACTTTTCTGTTTTCCCAGAAGCAAATGTTCGAGCGATGACTTTGACGGGAACTTTTCCATTAGGATCCATCATAAATCCTAACCGCATCCAACTGAAAGAAAGTTGAAAAAAACTTGTTTACTTTCCAATGCTTTGGCACCATGGGATGTGTCTGATCATTGAAGAAAAAAGAATATGAACACACACACATCCTACGTATGTCTACAACTATCAGTGTAAACGTCAAGTGTCAAAGATAAGGTTTTGACATGCAAAAGCTAGAGTAAAAGCAAAAAGAGCAAAGCAAATGCAAGCTCATATCACCAAAGACATAGTCAAGCAAAACAGTCAAATGAAAATGACACGAGTATTTCTCGCAGGAAATGCGAACCACCATGTTTATCTGTCCATGTCCAAAGCAGCGACTCCTCGGACAGCGGTCACTCCAGCAATTGTATCTAGGGAGTCAGAAAATCATGGAGGAGGCAGGCTGACTTAGAGGCTGTAATACTTAGGCTTAGAGTTTAATGGAAAAATATGAGAAAAAGCCATACTGAAAGCTATATACAAAATATACGTAATAATGCCCATAAGATATTTTGATTCTCAGAATCAGAATACGTTAAAAGTTCTTGAAACATGATGACTTCAATATTTTTTTATCTGACTCCATACAATATCACTTCAGTAGTACAATATTTAGCTTTTTAGCCGGAAAAGTCCATTTCTACGTACACGTTTTGCGATAATCGATTGTTAAGCTAGAACTCGACCGACGCCCGCCGTTAATGCACTAAGCTGGACAACATTGCTTAATGTGTGTCTGACAGGAAATCGAGAAGTGTAGAGAACACTCCAATTATGTTTCCATGATACCGATTTCTGATCCTTAGGCCACTGGCATTACCACCCTGCATTGAAGGAGATTGGACACCCATGTATGTCATCGAGATTACTTTAGGAGACATATTTCATTACTTCTACGCAGCAGTGAAGTTCAATAGGGTTCTCCATTAGATAATACATAGAAAAGTCATTAAATTAAATGCTATCGTCTCATTTTGACGACGTCTCCATGAAATAATATTCTTGAGTCAGCCAGTCATGCAGCAATACCGATTTTCTATTCCGCGCTCAGGGTCCTATGGTCCTAAGCACATTTTAATAACACTAATGAAATCTCCAGACAAGGGAAACTTGTTTTGTTCGGAAGGAATATAATATCGATAAAATATAATATCGATAATATCAGTCTCTTTAATATATATATACGAAATTAATTTTACCACTCATCCGTATGATTCAAAAGGTACTAGCGTAACGGTTATAATATTTGAGTTTGCAGCGATCCCTCAAGTGGGTTCAGTTTCACTAGTGGTTTCTATTATATTTTCCTAATTAAATCCAGAACTGCTAGCGAAGTGAAAAATTTGACGACCTTTGTATTGGAGTAATTCTCAGTTTTAGAAACTAAACTTTCAATAAGTCTGAAGTAGCCTAGTTTCGATAAAAATGATTCCGACGATGATTTCGATTTCATCCTCATTTTATGAAACTAATAATTTTATCGTGCTCCGTACAACCTAACTGGTAGGTCCAGTAAATTTAATGCGAAGCGCGTCGCGTCGCTGAGGATTTTATATGAGGAAATCGTTTCAAGCGGTCGAAAGCACTTTTAGCAGTATCCATCCTGAAAAGAAGCAGTCAAATGCACATGAAATACAAAATAAGTGTTTCCACTTACGAAATGGAAATTGAAAAGCCAATAAGCTGACCAACATTCAGTAGCAGAGAAATGGAACAAACTATGGATCAACTTACTGTTTCATGAGATTGGTGGACGGGCAAACATTAATTGATCTTGTTATTGTGAGTAATTGAGCGCAAACCCTTTTGCCATGCCTAGTTTACAAAAAAAATCAAGACAAGAACTTAAGAAACAAGCAAAAACAAATCAAACACATTGTAAATCATTGTTAATTAAATTATAAATATTTGTTAATTTCGCTTCTATTCTATTTTTGAATGACCATACATGCACGCAACCAAATAAATTCTTAGCACCTACAATAGCTAAATTACAAATGTAGACGCAAACAATATGAGTACCAGTACGCCGAACTCGAACACCGATATCTCCACGGGACAATGAAACATGCAATTGTACGCGAATAGTTCAACTCGATTCGGATTAATTCACTGCCGCATATGCTAATTAAATTATTCGGAGCCACCTCGAAAGCCTCGTTTTGCTTGAACCTAACATTTTGTGCTTGGCAGACGGGGTCACGTTATTCATCAATAGTGGAACTAATGAATGGAAATTAAAAGGAAAATTCCGAGGCGGAGGTAGCGGGCCGTTGCCTTCATTTGGATTCCAATAAATAATTCAGAAATGTGAATGGGAATTGCAAGCGTCAATTGCTCTAACGACCTACGTCTACGCACCTCATGAATTTTGAGTGCCGAATTAGACTCGATTCTACTCACAGGTGGGTTTATTATAATCTTGTCGTTAAGTCTTGTCGTTAAGTCTTGTCGTCTCGCCTAGTGGTGAAAATAAGTAATACTTGAACATGCGATTAACAACAAACAATGACAAATCATTCCGGAAAACGACAACGAGAGTTAAAAATCCACTAGCATGCAGTTGAGACTACTTGGAACTTACTGCTTCTTGAGGCAAGTCATCGGACACACATTGTTGGCCTTGACATTGTGAGTGATTCTCCTAACTCCTTCTAGCCATGCCTGCTTGACAAAATCAGTTTCACTTTTATAGCTTACATGAGAACTTTTCCATCCAAATTTCAAAGAAGATTAGCGTTAAATTGAATGTAGAATTCTCAAAAAGGGAAATCTCAGACGAATGACTAAATAAATTTCCTTCTCGGAGAAAAATACGAGTTGGTGCGGAAATTGACCTACGAAATCTTACTTCCTTTGAATTCTCCCATGCTTTTAGTGAAAATTATACCAGAAAATTGTATGACCCTAATTTTCATCTGAATTTTATCAACAAGAATTTCTGTTTGCACTGAAACCTCCTTGAATTCCTTTCTAAGTGCATAAGATGAAGTCTGTCGCATTGTGTATGCATAGTGGCTGTTTTCCGGACCGGATGTTTTCCAATGAAGTTTATAATATCCGGTTCGAACGCAACAAGCGCCTGAGCGTACTTTTGGTTCATATGAATCCAGAGGATTCTGGTTCTAGCCGTAAGCCAGGAATTTCACATAGTATCAATACGAATGGGTTTGTGGTACTTATTTGTATATTTTTGTTTCCCCTATTCATCAACTTTGAAGTCTGACTTTGCTCTAAGTTTATTTTGACGTCATAACATATTTCCTCCATGGGTATTGGTATTTGTAGGAACCGAATCCACTGTCAAGCCGAATGTCAATGTTATTTCAGCTATAATACTTCTGTTCTAGTTGTTTTGTGGTTCCAGATGCCTAGCGGCGATATAAACCATATGAGCTAGGTGAAAATTAGAGTGAATGCATGTCTAGTAGTTTTTCCTATTTGATAATTACTACCCGGAGCAAAATGTCTGATTGCTGGTTCAATCCCATTTGTCATTATCGGCTTAATTAATAACAAATTACCAATACAAATTACTCTTATTTGAACAAGAAATTAATTTGAATTCTACTCAATTCTACTTCCGTTTTGTTGAATTAAATTAAATTTTGGTACTTCCAAAATGTTACAAAGAAAGGGTTTCAACGAATTGGCGTTTGGCTTACCCTCGCAGTGTCTGCATCTGGGAAAATAAAGTGAGCATAGTTTACGTTCACGAGATCAGTCCCACTACAAACAGTGAGGGATTTTTCTTCAAGGGATTCTCCATATTTTGCCAAGAGTGGGCCAACCAAGCGGATATCCTGGAGAAATAATAAAAAAATGATAATTCAGTTTATTTAGTATTCGATTGGATAAGGGCGGTCGGATTAAGACTGGACGAAGATTGATTTAACAGAAAAGTGTCTAAGCTGTAGGAAAGGAAACAAGGGGAATTCCTAATTTTATAAAAGGAAATTAGAGTTAGAACAAGGCTTTCACTTACCTTGGGTACTCCGCCTGCTCGGATGTCATTTACTTGACAGAGTTCCAATACATCACCTTCCTGTAGCAAACGAGAAATCAATTGTAATCAATCTAAAATTGGACAGAATAGTTCTCTGCTCTGCCTTGGCTTGTCTGTCTTAAGGCTCGGGTTTGCGTCATTCCAAGAAAATTAAATCATTCCATGTTGCAAAATAATGCTCGAATGGATTGATTTTCTATTCTTGGTAAACTTTTTGGTTCGAAAGTGATTTTCTAATCTAAAGCAAATGCTATTCCAAAAAATGTAAATTTCTAGAATAGGTCTTGGCTAGTTATTTTAAGAAAAGTAAGCTTGTTTCTGGAATTATGTTTTATCATTAATTAACTTTGGCCTCGGCACGTGTACAGTCGATTCCGCTTATTCTACGAAATGCTAATTACAGCTTACAACAAACTGAAATCACAGCTTGTACAATAAAAAACAGTATTTCTAGAAATAAGTTTTCCTTGGTAAATTGCTTAATTTCTGAGAAAGTGTATAAAAAGAAAACGGTGAATTACCCGGGGTTCGCTTTTCCAGTGCATGAAGAATCCATACTCATCCACTTGAACAAGGCAATCAGGCTCAATTTCCACAGCGTCTCTCTCCTACAAATAACAGACAGAGGCGTCCAAAGAAATAGGGTCATTAGATCAAATAGGAACTGTAGTAAGGTAATGTAATTAACTTTACTCTATCATAATAGACTACACAAGGCGAGCAGACCTTGACAAAAAAGACGTAGACGAAGACGTTAGCAGCTATGTACATATTTTCTTCACATTATGACTCTCTATAAACTCAGTCTTTTATCTTATTAGCGGCACTTTAGGATGTACAGCAAAGGCCCCATAGGTCGTTTTCACTCGGTTGTTCTACACTACACTTCCTTTTCCAAGTTAGATTAAATGAAAACTACACTGACTAAGATTTTTTATTTGCCTTGCCCTTGCTATACCTACTTTCTAAAAAATTACACGGTTTGTCTTTATTAGAAATCTTACTTGAAGACATTATGATAAAAATTAAAAGTCAAGGCTACCTAATAGAAGAGATACATTTCGATATTTCATGCAAAGTGATGTCATGCTAATGGAGTACTTACCTCAGTCCATCTGTCCACGAAGCAACCATTCCAGGAGTTTCTCCGGAACTGGAATTTTCCAGTTGAACTCAAAATGTTTCGTCATTCTGCTCCACTTACTTAGTTGAGCGTTTGCTTGTTTTGTTTTTGATAGGATTGCACCGTTGCACGCACGATTGCACTTAGGAATCGGAAGGAGAAAGCTTTTTCTTTACTTTTATTTTTGGTCCCTCTCGCAAGAATTCGGTTGGCTACGTTGGAGTACTGGACTTGGGTTTGATCAAAGTCACGCTATCTGGAAGGAATTCATCTAAAGTGAGAAAAAAAGTAAAGGATTACTTACTAAAGTGCTCATAAATCTTAGAGTTTCAACGATTTCTTATTTATAGCTTATAGTATATTTCGTAAAAGCAAGGGAAAGTTGAGTTGCTCAAATTTTTCAGCATAATTCTTTTGGAAAATGTGAAATTTTTTTGTTTTCACAAGAATCTCTTAAAAAATGCTGAGCGTCAGCTGTGAAATCAACAAGTTCTCCACCTGCTCACTCTCTGATACGTAAATCCCCTGAGGCAAATAAAGAAAATAAATGAAGAAATGTCTATTTAACAGTCATGGCTCAACTTTTTTTAAGCTTAACCCTTCAGAGAAAAGTGAAATTGTTTAGAAGCCGTCTGGCGGCTGATTTGATTGAATAAGTTTCTTCAGGTATTAGCAAAGAGTTTTCTTGAGTCTTAGTTACTTTCTCCAAATACTTTCTCTGGCTGTCAGGTAGTTCGGTTAACTTATATCTTTAGGATAACCCAGGACAGCAGCAAAGGGAAACAATCGGGATTCTATTACAAAGTTCGATACGACGACACAACATGGTTAATTCCTTGCTAAAACTTTCTAAAACCTTTATCTCGAGTCTAGACAGACGAGACGACCCGTACCTTGGGAATACTTGTCGTCTTAAAATGGATAAAATATTTGTCCCAAGGGTGATGAAGGTGCTACAATCCAATAACTAATATAATTTAGGAAATTCTTAATCAATTTTGAAGAAGGCAACTTCCTTGGAAATGAAACTATTTATTAATGTTATCAAATATATTTGGCACGGCTGAGTAGTCTTTGCAACCTAGTCCCAACCCAAGTGATGACTCAATCCTCAAACGAAAATGAGAGACCTGTACGTAACCTACACAGTACAAAGCAATCATTCCTTCCTAGCTTTTAATTGAGCTAATTAGACAAACCGCAGTTCACTCAATTCCGACATGGGCTTGGGCTCGGGTTCACAGTAACTCACAACCATGGCAAAAACGAAGTGGCAAATCATGGACTGTGGCATGTAAACCGACTAAAACTTGTTCACTGACCTCTTTCTTTGTATTCTGTTCCATAGATCAGTTACTAACATGCTAGAGCCAACAACAGCAAGTGCAGTACTAACTAACGTATGTTGTACATTCGTGCGTTACTTTAATTGGTAATGGAGATATGAATACCGGATGAATGTTTGTGTTCAAGTTCTTGAACTAGACTTTTCCTGTCTGGCCGTTGTGGAGTATGTCATTAGTTTCAATTAATTGGACAAGCAAATATATTTGTTTATCCTGTGTTTGAAAGATCACTGATCTCGTGTGAAGTGAACCTGCACAGAATTAATTCGCGTACTACAATTTAGCCACGACAATTCGTGTTTAAGCGTCTTCGAGGTAGTAGTACTTACGTACGACTGAATTACCTGATATAACCTTTATTTTTTAGAACTACAAAACAACCCGTGAAATTATCCGAAAGCTGAGAACTACTCTATGAGAACGGTACAAGGAACAAATTCACTTCAGTATGCATTCGTACAAACTGAGCATTTTACGAATCGTATTTCTTAATTTATAGTAGATGGGCACATATTACAAAATCTATAGTTTGTTTAAATAGAAACACTGTCCAGGCCAAACCGTTACGGCATTATTGGATATAGAACCAATGAAGTCCATATTACATGTAAAGTAATAGAAATGCCATTATGGATTAGTCACCTGCGCGTAGAAACATGTGTTGGGACCAAAGTCATTAAAATCTTTCTTTACACTCAGAGGTGACAATGATGTCGTAAACTAAACTTTTATTCCCTCAGCGCTAAATGAGGCAACCAAAATCAACTTGTCAGGAACATTGGATTTTAGTGTACCTTCTATCTTATCTGTGAAAAGGGCTTTTACCATAACACTGTGGGCTCAGTTCGATGATTTTACGAGATCACGAAAGCTCTGATGGTCGGATCATAACATGAACATTTCGCATTCGCGAATATTTTTACGCAATTCACAGGAAATCGTTCACATTTATAGAGCACATTACTTCACCACTTTAGCTAAAAATTATGAGAATCCGTGATTGAACTAAGTGTTTAGTAATATGAATATTTAAAGAACACGGCAAAATTGTGAAAAAACAGGACCCTGCTATATGCCTTATGAAACTTTGCAAAAAAATGAATAACAATTTGTTTGGCCGACCTTGGTTCACATTATTTACACACATAAATACTAGCACATTGGAGATGTCACTTCCCAGCTGAAGAGATGACAACAGACTAGACTCGACTACTGTATACTGTTTGACTAGGTCGGTCGCTTGATCGTCGATCGTTCCTAAGCTCAAATCTACCCAGAGCAGAGATATGAAATAGCAATAGCAATAGCACCAGCTGTTATTCGTTTTACATTAATTTGCGAGGGCGGATTAGAGAGGGTTCTACAAATGATTTATCTAAATACTCAAATAAATAAGTCAATCTGCCGCCAACCAACCCTTGCCAGCTTGGAATTTTATTACACATCTCGTCTCGACGTCTCCCGCTAGGTTATGATGATTTAGAATAGTAGTCAAGTCAAAGTCCGTACATCCTAACCACTGGATTATTTGTTGGGTGTTTGCAATAAATTAAAATACTTTTTTATATTCATGACAAGGGAAACTTTGGTAGAGATTATTTGCTAGTAAATTCATTGATCAATCCTCTGATCAAGTTCTAAAATAATCCTTGCAACTAGACAGATTCTCTTGTCATGGGTTCACATCTGCTTAAACAATGATCCATGCGTGTTTAAGGTCAATGCAAAGCTGGTTGTATCTGTGCAATGCCATGCCAGAGGAAAAGTTCTAAATTTTATTGAGTGGATTTAGCATGCACATAATAAAATTTCCTGTAACAACATTACAGTGACAAATAAATGAATAAATAAATGACTTTATGATGAAATCTAAAGCTTATAGACATACTCTAATTATTTTCTTTGGAATTCCGAAAAGATACTTCCCAAAAGGGGTTATACTGAATAGATACTAGGTTCTACAAAGTCTAAGTCTACCCCGTCCCCGCCAAGTGCAGATATCGCAATTCGTGTTGACATTTTCTGATGCTAGCTAAGAGGAAAACATCGACTTGGCATTAATATTCGACTCATCTTCACACTTGGTTGCGTAAGTAGGAAACTAGAATATAAAATACAAAGTCGCGTTCTCTAGCACCAGCACCCAGCTTTTGAGAACTCTTATGCTTTTTGAGGAATTTAATTGAACATATTTCGTGAGACCCGAATAAAACCAAAGGCATTTCTACTCCTGCCCGCCCGGGTTTAAGCTTCTTCCTTTGATAGAGATAGCACAGTATGGGATGATGACTTACTTTTATAAAAGATCTACTCTGGTAGTCAGTCGTAAATATATGCGATACTTCACTCAACTACACTCCACTACAGTTTCAGTCACTATTTTCCAGAATTTCTTTCCGGACTCGAGTCCAAGTCCAAAGCCATTGGTACTTATTGCTGCTGCTCGGAGGGAAAGTAGTAAGTAGATAAACGGGAGCCGGAGAAGGAATGAACTCTTTTTTTTCGTTCCCTAGTAGCAACCAGACTAAAAAGACTTTTCAACTCGGGGTTTTATTTCTTTTTTCAAGTCCTGGAGATGACAAGGAACGAATAAAACGCTAGCTCGCCTAGTATTGTAGCAATATAAGTGCTCAGCCAGGACAATCCGAGAAGAACCAAAAAAAATCTTTTCTATGTAGAGCAAGTGTCACTGAAAAATTTCACTTTCAGCACAACAACGAAAGATTTTTGCTTAAATTGTGAATAGTAGAGTACTAGTGCAGAAATCATGAAAAACAAGTTGGACTTAATCATGTCTGACTAATTAAAAATTATTAGGTGTAATTAAAATAATAACCACAGACAATTAAATGTGTCAAACACAAACACTCTTGCTTGTGCGAAAAGGAAAGAAAAGAATTTGGGTGAAGTAACTTGTCATAACTTTTTTTGCAAACAAGGCTCGTGCGCCTATGGTGGTTTTCATAATTAGTATTAATTAGCCATTACTTGAGAGAAGTCTCATGAATTCTCCTCGTGGCATTACGTCACGTTAAAAATTATACCACATGCTGTGTGTATGCACCCGCAACCCAGCTAGCTTTCACTACCCAAATCCTCTCTCGTTGCTATTCTTGCCAGAGGATTGCATTATTTTTATTACTCGTGATTAGTATTTTGGGAACTTTTGCCAAGATTTGTTAAGTTTAAGTTTATTTGTATGCTTTTGCTTTTTCATTGTGTACTTTGGTGTTCGTTAGAGATTCTTGTCTGAGAATTGGAATTTTTGCACCGTGCACTTCATATTCTGAGCAATTAGCTGGTTTCTATTAATAAGGGCCTTCAACGAAGCCCCCTTGTGTGAATCTTACTTTTCTTTTACATATTTTAAGGAACTACGAAGAGTTTCTACACAAAATATCTGCAGTGAAAGCAACTGCAAAACATAAAAAAGTTTTCCAACAAATGCGAAAGATCCCTTCAGCTCTAGCTTAGCTTATCCATTTTTCCTAGAATACTTTGGCCAAGAAATATTCCCTTGTTAGCCTATTACCTCTCAAGCGAGGAGAAGCTTGTTACGTTGATAATGCCAGCTTATGTTTCTATTCCTTCAACAACACAATTTTTCTCATCTCGAGTTTATTTTGGATTCGTTTGCCAATTTCTTGTAGCTGGTTAGTATTTCTCAGAAAAACATAGGAAGCCAAATAAATTGCGTCTTAAAATTCTATTCTTGTTCGTAATTCCTTGTACCTTTAGTTTTCTTTTCCAAAAATGCCAAAATAGTAGGCCGGATGAACTTCGTCCTCAATAACGTCACTTTTTGAATGTAGTCACTCACTCCGTCCAATTTTTCTCTCACAATATTTGGAAAAACTGAAAAGTATTCTGGGCGATAACTAAATTTCGTCTTTTCGAGCACGAGTCCCACCTTAAGACACTTTGAGTGAGAATTACCAGGAGCAAGAGCAGGAGAAAATGGATTCTCTTTTCATTTAGATTCTTCTTTGCAAATAAACTTAAGCCGGCTTTGCTAAGCTTGAGCTTAGCTTAGCTTTTAATATCCTAAGCTTACAAATTGTCTGACACACTAACGACTTGTTTCTTCTAATTGTATCCCATATTTTTCAACGATGGAGCTTCTAATTCTAGAACCTTCAGTATCCTTGTAAAATTGCCCAGTGGTAATAAACCTTCTCTCATATTTGCTTTGCACTTGTAGACTAACAAACTACCTTGGTCTAACAATGCTCGGTTAGGCCTAGCCAATGGCTCGTGAGAATGGCAACTTTGTGTAAATACGAACCCAACTACTACAACGACCGACGAACAATTTAACTTAACTGCGGGTAGTGGATAGTAGTGGTTAGTGTGGTTCGGATCCACGTGGCTAAATGATATTACGTTAACGTACAGTAGTGGCGGAATACAATACACAATACAGGACACGCATCTCTTATAGTCTCAACGTTTGCAAGAATATCCATCCATCCATCGTATCGCCTTATTTGCTGTTCTTCAGGATAATTGGAATTGGACTAAAGTGCTCACGAAAACACCTGAGCAATCAAATTCATTTTCTCATATATCTCACTCAGGCCGACGAGACTCGTTCGTCGCAATGCAATGCGATGCAATATAATGCCATGGCCATTACCATTACCCGCAATTAAGGTTTTGTTTTTCAGCTCTGTTTGGCAAGGTTCAACTGATTAGTGCATTAAATGTAATGTATAACAAAGTGTACAGCAAAGCCAGGCGCCGGTCAACGCATTAAATTCAATCGATGCGAAAACACGCGAGGTTTGATTACCTGGACTCTGCGTTTCAATTTGAATTGTGAATTACTCAAAATGTCTCAGGTTTCCTACCTTCGTCAGATATGAAACTGAATTCTTTAAAATCGTCTTGGTTGTTAGCATGCCTTTGAATAATTTTTGCAAGTTACTTTAGGCTCAATCTCTAGACCAATTTCAGAAAATTTTGTACGTGAGAGTAGCAGAATATTAAATCAAACTCAACAAACCCTGTTACAAGTATACCCAAGTGTTTAGAAAGCCAAGTGACTGGACCATTAAATAATTAAATTTTATGATCCAGAATGCTAGTCTCTAAAATATACATTACGTTTCGTTCTGCTAGTAAGCACAGTTTATTTTTCCGCAGTATTGATTGTTGCCCGTATCATGAAGTCAAACCGGGCAACAGACCATTGAATTGACAGACGTACCTGAGTAAACACTTATCAGCTGTTGGTTGACTAACAATCGTTGAGTTCAGTCCAGACAAACAGGGATAACGTAAAGATCTCAACTCAGAACAGCAGCAGTTTCTTCTTCAATAACCAAAATAAGGAATCCCCACATTCTTCTTACAAGAGGGAAAGTAGTCATCGCATTTGGTCGTCGTAGGAAGTCATAGCACCAGACACCGAAATGAGTGCAGAATGGTTTTTCGGGGCAAAAGAGGAAAGGATGTATGAAAACATTCGCATTCTCATTCTTGGAACGTGGGCAGACATGTGCCGTTTACCGTTAGCTAGGTTGTAGGAGTAGGAGCACTAGACGCGGATCTTTTTAGTGGGACGTGGGATCCAGTTCAAAGTATTTTGGGAAACTAGGGCTGTCACCGACGACGACGAGGATGCACTTGCACGCTGACAATGAATTTACTACTGGACTAATGGAATGGTATTGACAATACGGAGGATAGGATTCCATTGGAAACGAAGAAAAGTTAGAATTACTACTATAATGTCCACTAAGAATATTT